>CABFVX010002353.1:67336-108785 GCA_902151425.1 Timema shepardi | reverse complement strand
CCCCCCCCCACCTGCCTTCCCCTTATGTGGGACAGGTGGAGCGGAACGGACAGGAGGGACCAGTTTCCTACCAATATAAGGCGGGAAGACCAAACAAACCTCGGCGGAAAAATAGAACCTCACAACAGACGTATATCTGTAAGACGAAATGAAAGAAGAAGATGGAGGAATTCATCCCCACGTTCAAGAACGCGATAAGAAGCTCTTTCTATCATAACCGTGCGAAAAAACAACAAAACACAGACACCAGAATAAATATCTAGTCTTTCTTTCAAAGCCCTTAAATCAACAAGAAGTCAATGTTTAATTATTTTATTTTTATTTTTAACGCATTTTATGGAACAAATTAAAACAAATTCTTTTGGAGAGAGGATGGGGTCGTCACAGAGAAAATTAGCATGTGTATGTATATACGGGCTGGGGTAGTTCACCCGGTCAGAACCCTAATTGAGTCACCATTTTTTGGGTCAGAGTTGATCATACAAGTTGAAATCGTTGCGGTGAGTCAACACTACCAGCATTATATCTATCTATCCATCTATATAGCCTAAATATAGCTCATCCACGGCAAAAGTGTTGATAAGTGACAGCTATCAGAAGATTCTTTATTACAAACATTGTCTCAAAGTCAATACTGTCAACCTATTTAGACATTATTATTATTATTTGTTACTAATATTATATTATCGATAAAAAGTGCTATCAAACATTTCTAATAATACTTTCAGCCAACTATTGCAATAATTAGAAATAGGATTTTGCCTATTTGCCTTTTTTTTCCTTTATCGTAAAACATAGGCAGTTGAGAAACATAGGTGTTTCATGTTATTAGATGCACAATATGCTAATTTTATAGTGCCTATAATTGCCTATTCTGTTGGTTTTTGCCTATTTTATGAATAATAGCCTTAATTGCGCCTATTTTTTTTTATGAATTATGAATAAGAAACTTTATTGTGCCTATTTCGGCCTTTTTTCTTTGATATATAATTTATTTATTTTTTTGCTGAAAAAGAGTCTAGTTTATAGACATGAAAGTTTGGGTTTGAAAGGGGTTAGTGGGAGGTGGAGGGGAACATGTGACTTGGCCTGACCTTGACAGACTATGTTTAGAGCATCACGCCCAATAATAAGGGTTATTAAGATGGGAGTGAGTAGAGGGATGGGAGAGGGTGGTATGACGTGGTCCAACAGCCTTAGCCTGACTGACGTGGAGATTAGAATAGTTTACCACCCGGTTTGACCATCATTATTTCAGTACGTGATTGTGTATTTTAGAGTCAACTTCTGTCTTGGTGGGTTTGTTTACTAATTTTTTTTGCTAACACTTCTTGTGTTAACTGTGGTGGAAATGCCCAAGGAAAAAAAAAAAAGCAAAAGCGCTTTATTTAAGCAATGGATAGGTGGCGATACTAATTTCACGACAGATGGAAAAATCATCTTCTGCCAATCGTGTACCAAAGAGGTAAGTTCAATATCCTTATCATTAAATTGAATAGTAAGATTCAAAATAGGTTTGCAATATTTGAAAAATAACTATCATTCCATTTATTATTTGCTTTAAAATAAACAGCATTGGTTATCAATAGGTTTTTTAAATACAAGTAAACTACTTTTAAACTCTTTCGTGGATTTAAGATGTATACTTTCTGATATATATTTTAACAGCTTTAGGGCTATTTCAGAATAGACGTAATACATTACAATTGGTAAAATTACAAATTATGTAAATTTTTTCACGTATTTTAGGTAAAATGTGACAAGAAATATCATTTAGACCAACACAAACAAACAGCAATGCACTGAAAATGTTTAAAAGAAAAAAACTGGCAGGCAAATTTATTTATTTTTTACATTTTAATTTCAAAGATATTTTAAATTAATTGGAGCTGTGCACTTTCGTTTACTTCCATAATTATTTGTTTTGAATATTAAGTGAATTTTTACTCCTTTCCAGACCATTGAGAAGATAAAAGAAAATATTGGAGATTCCTACTTTTGGACAAGTATCGATGAGACCACTGACCGTTGCGGCAGATACATCACAAATATCGTGGTCGGTAAACTTGACTCCACAGGACCTAGTTCTCCGCTCTTGATTGCCTCAAGGGTGCTTGAAGTCGCTAACAGCTCGACAATTGCCAGGGTTGTTCGCGATTCTCTGCGTAAGTTGGATTTATATAAGTTTTTACATTCGGAACTTTATCCTATGTAATTCTGTGAGACTAAATATTAATTTTATTGCTCTGTTACAGGAGTGCTTTGGGCATCAGAAAACAATGACGAGAAGTTTATGGTGCTGCTGAAAGATAGCGCAGCATATATGCTAAAAGCTGGGGCAAGTTTGAAGGTGTTCTACCCAAAACTAATTCACGTTACCTCCCTAGCACACGCCGTTCACAGAGTCGCAGAACACATTAGTGCACAGTTCCCGAATATTAATGCTGTAATTTCCTATGTCAAAAAAGTATTTCTGAAAGCTCCTTCGTGCATAGCAACATTTAAGGAAAAATTGCCGAAAACACCTCTTCCACCACAACCAGTTCTAACACGTTGGGGTACCTGGTTACAAGCGGCAGTGTACTATGCTGACCACATGGACAACACTCAAAGGGTACGTGTATATTTTTAAGAAAACATTTTTTCTATTTATTCAGAGCTAGATACTTAAATAATTTTTCCTCTAATTCTATTAAAGCTTGTTAATTTGGTTCAGAATTTAAATAATGAATTGATTCTCAATAATTTCAGGTAATTCAAACATTTGATGAAGAGGATGCTGTGTCAATAAGAGAGGCAAAGGTTGCTACATCTTCTAGCACTGTTGTGTCTGATTTGGCCTATGTAAAGAGCTATTTCGGCAACCTTCCTGGAGTTATCGTGTCACTGGAAGCCAGGGATCTGCCTGTAATAGAATCAGTGAAGATAATGCATACAACACAAGAAGGCGTGAAGCAAACCCCTGGACCTGTTGCCTCGTCAGTCGCAACAAAACTTGAACAAGTACTACAAAGAAATCCCGGGTGGAGAACAATGGTAGCAGTATCAGACATCTTGGGAGGGCAAAGCACGCCATTGCAGGAGATAAGTTTAAACTCTTCAGAATTGTCACATTTAAAATCTTGTCCCTTGACATCGTGTGAAGTTGAGAGAAGCTTTTCAAACTATAAAAATATTTTATCAGACCACAGAACAAATTTCACTTGTGAAAATCTAGAAAAGTATATAGTGATTCAGAGAAATGTGAGTTGCTTGTAGATTACATGTAGTAAAATAAATTTTACATTGATTATTGTGTGCCTATTTTTTAAAGTGCCTATTTTGGTGCCTATATCCTATATTTTTAGTGCCTATTTGCCTGCCTATTTTAAACATTTTTGGTGCCTATGAATCCGGTCCCTACCAATAAAGAACCTTCTCCTAGCTCTCACTTATATACACTCCTACCGTAGTTACGCTATATACAACAATCCCATTATATATAATATAGAGTGTGCTCCCGGGTTGAACGGCTAAAATTTGGAAAGTGGTAGGGAATAAAAAAAAATTAACTCAACATTTCTTTTGGAAACTTTCTAGTTTTCGCTTTATTTTTGCGCAAATAGCATAAAACCAAACAAAAACAAAACAGTCCGGTATCAAAATAAAATATTTTATTTATTTTGTTCAAATTGACGGCCTCCTAGTAATGACAGAACGAGTGTCTGACCGACATTGTGCGACTGTTGTTTCTTCGCGCGCTTGCGTTTTCCTTTGTAGTGACGATTGAAGCTAATTAACAGGCACTTTATACACTTTTTGCTCGAGAGCTCCCCATACAAAAAATAAAATCTAATGGCGTTAAATCAGTTGAACGCAGATGCCAAGCCACATGTCCAGCAGGACCGATCCATCATCAGGAAAATTAATACTAAGCCATTGCCGAGGACCCCTGCAGAAAAAGTGTTATATTTTTAGTTTTTTGACGTGTGATTTAAAGGAAGATAAAACGAGCAAACCTCCTAAATACATTTTGAGTTAGTTTTTAGACCACTACCACTTTCCAAAGTTTATCCGTTCAACCCAGGAACACCCTGTATACAAATAAAACAGGAAATATTTATTATTTCTCTAGTTATGTGGACATTGAGAGATATTTTATGTCAAAGCATATTCTTTATTCTATACATTAACAGCTTATTGGATGAATGGTTAGAATTCAAACCACTGGTTTCAGATACCAAGTTTTGATCACAAGCTATAACTAAATACATTAGAATTAATTATTTTCACAAATTATTACAATCGAATTCTCTTCTGCTTGGTGTTTAGTATTTAATGTTCCTGTCCTAGATTAAAGCCAGTTTGTAAGTTTTCATCCCTTTACCAGAATAATACTTATGAATTTATATAATTTGTTCGCCCCATGTCTAACCACTCATTTGGGCTATAGCTTGCGAATATATAAACTTATATATAGAATGTTCGTTAAACCATAGCCCAAACTGCACATATAATTTGCTTGAATCAAAAGTAATACAAAATCCCTACACATATACATTTGGCAAACTATGATAATATTGTTGAATTGTGTTCAAAGTTACGGCGTCCAGCGCAGCGCTGGGAGATCAAAGCTGTTCAAGCATGCTTGTACAACAGGTTGGATAGAAGTTAGGCGCGTGGCACTACACACCTAGACTTCTTGGAGCACGGCAGCAGAACATACCACAGTTAATAGTAAACTACACACCAGTCCATCTAGAAATGAGAATACGTTCTGAGGCTCATCAGAAACGGCCCTACATCACAGAATGTGCTTGCCATTATTACATGTGCAGTGCCACGCGCCTAACTCCTATGCAACTTGCTGTACACGCATGCTTGAACAGCTTTTCCCTCCCGTAGCCGAAACTTTTAACACGTATTAGCATAATTTTCCAAATTTATTATTATTATTATTATTATTATTATTATTATTACTAGCACTGCATCTTACTACTCGTTCGGGTTATACGCTCTTACGCTAATGTGTAATGGTAGGGTGATTGTGAGATGAAATGGAGGACCTACAGTTTAACGTGGGATTCAAACCACGGTGGAGGCCTGGAATTCCCGACATTCCAAAGTTATGATTAATACGCGTCTTGTCAGAGGTGAAGGAAGGGTTTGGTAATCAGATAAATCTGTGCCGGGACCGAGAATTGAACCCCGGACTCCAGTACAGAGGTCCAACACCTTACCCCTAGACCACCAGGTCACCTTGCGGATGTAATTGTATAGGGATTTTGTATTAATTTTGGTTTAAACAAGCTATATTTGCAGTTTGGGCTATGAGTTTCTGAACAACCTATGTATATATTTAAATTATTTTAATGCTATAGAGATGAGGAAGGTTAAATATAAATGTAATATAGGCCTAACAATATTTGCGTGTATTGAGAGGGATAAATGATAAACCACTAAGGGAAACACCTTCAGTACACCCGACCGGGATTACATCTCCCCTTTTTATCAACCCAGTCTTCAAGATTGACACATTAGACCATATGACTACTGAAGCAAGGTTTTTATTTTTAACTACACCACTCTTCACAACACCATTCAATCAAGTCTTTAGTAAGATTGATACTAAACGCATGGGAAAAATAAAGATAATCAGGTTTTTACCAAATTAACTGATACGGTTTCGGTAGATTCCCTTCACGTCATTTTTTGGAAAATAATTCAATCAAAAGATAATTTGTTCCTTATTTAAATATTGTGTATTTAAAAAATTACGATCAATTAGATTATACTATTTGAAATCTAAATATTAATTAAGGTACACAAGTAAAAATAATTTAAATTAAATTCACATTTTAAAATAAAAATACTATAACAATTGAACATGGTAGATCGTAGAAACCGACCTTTTGAAAAATATTAGAATGTAATCCAACAGTCAGTTAGTACTTCTATAGATACAACAAAGCCTGACAAAGAACAGTTTCAATCTGTTGCGGATTTTAGACAGAAATAAGAAAAAATAAACCACAGCTTATTTCGACAAGGTAAATCTTTTCCCTACCTATTTCTCTTTCATCTTTCGGAAATCTCGGACGAACCTCAACGCAAAACTAAAGTAAGGTCACATCTTTCCACTTCAATGGGATGTCTTCAAAACGATATGTCTCGTCGACCTTTCAACCTGTCAATCGATGACCTCTCCATAGTGTGTGTATGTAAGAACCAAGATACATTTATGAGATCAAGTATTACTGTGACGCCATTTTGTAGGTCTGGTCTCTTCAGTTACGGATGTGTATATCTATAAGGGTGACCTGGTGGTCTAGGGGTAAGGCGTCAGACTTCTATGCTGGCGGCCGGGGTTCAATCCTCGGTCCCGGCACAGATTTATCTGATTACCAAACCCTTCCTTCACCTCTGACAATACATCTTGTGAATGTGGGGAATGCCAGGCCTCCACTGTGGTTCAGATTCCACGTTAAACTGTAGGTCCTCCATTTCATCTCGCAATCACCCTACCATTACACATTAGCGTAAGAACGTATAAGATGCAGTGCTAATAAGAATAATAATAATAATATATCCATAAGAATGATATAATTCAAAGATAAATAGTTTAATAAATGATATAATGGCTGTTGTTTGTATGTACTTCAGGTCATCATGAACTGTCTGTGCCTATGTAATTAGAATAAAATGTAATAATTTATTCAGTTCCTCTTAGAGCGTATGGAGTTTTAATAGTGAGATATGCAGTATCTGGTTTTATCTCAGCATGTGCAGAATTTTAGCCGCTGTGGGAATATAACGTTGCCCCAGGGTATGTCTAGGAGGTTGTCTGCATGTCATAGCCGCAATGATATGACATGCTGATAGTGATTACGAAGAGGGATCCATTGGAAGTCTTAAACATAACGTAAAAACTTATTAACCAGACCTTGGCGACCAAAAGAGCAGTTACCTTTCGAGAAAAATACCTATAGTACTACTGGTAATCGAACACGAGACACTTAGATAAGTAGCCAGGGGCACTGACCAATATACTATTAGGCCGATCAGGTTATTAAATTATTTTAGTTGAGAGAAAGGAAAATATAAAAACTTAAAATAAACGGGTTTATTTTGCTTTTTGAATACCAACCCTAAGTGATTACATTTTTTTTTCAAAGAATGGGACATTGTTAATACCCGAATGAGGAACTTTAATTATAAAAATAACACGTAAAATACAGATGTTGACAAACGCATGTGTGTATACATAAAGATTTGTTAAAAAACTTAATTTGTGCTTGGTACCCATTATAATTAAAAGGAGGCAAAAATACACACATAGCTTACTAAAAATAAAACACTTTATTTCATCGATAAAAATACGAGTTATTAATAAAAATATATACTCTACAATAATTTTTAGTTTCATCTGAAATGAGAAAAAAGGATGATTCGAATTTGGTCTACATATATTTAAAATCATATTCATTTTTTTTTTTAAAGTGAGAAATTAATTCACCCGCACAAGTAGAGTTAAGTGAATACATTTTGCAACAACATGGCGGATAAGAGTACTTTGTATACTCAAAAGTTTCTCCAGAAGAAAGTTCAGCGCAGTGCCCGCAACGATTTATTATTTAATCCGTTCACAAATAATAGCCCAACCATTGATGTAAAGTCAATCTGTATTCTACCAGCAGCGCACCTCTTTTGAGATTGATTTTATTTTAAGGAAAAAACCTTTATGCTTTTTAGATTTACATTTAATTAATTTGAGGTATTTAACGTGCACTTGTTGCACCGACTGATTATATCAGCAGACTACTTACTTATTAACTAACTTAAATATATAGAAACAACACATCACCCAGCCCCTAGCCGTTAACTCATCACTGTGAAAGGGGAAACCCACATTTCATTAATTATATATTTTTCGGCCGTGCCAGGAATCGAACCTGGGACACTTAGCTCAGTAGACAGACACGCAGCTGACTGAGTTAAAGGTGTCTTACTATATATAGCGTTTTATATTTATAGTTTACCAATTTACTTTTATAGCATTAAAATTAAGTCATTCAATGGCTTGATAATTATGAAAAAAAACTATTTTAATTATTACAAATGGTTTAGAACATTAGTTTTCAAACTTAGTTTAGATTGTCTCCTTGGTCATGATTAAAGTCTAAGGTACCCTCATGATAAAATTCCTTCCCATGACATGACAAAGTCTGATTTCACGTAATCAAAGAAGAAAATTTCCCCCAGTCACCTAGAAAATTCCACGTCAACTTTGGTTCTCCACCATGTTTTATTCTCGTCATTTTGCCAATTTTTCCTTAAGAGCTGCTTGGGTACCATCTGAAATTCACGCGCGTATCCCTGGGGGTACACCTAACACAGTTTGAGAAACACTGGTTTAGTGTACATTTATCAGAACACATTTCTTTGGAGTTGGGGCTTCCAGTATAAGATTTTATCTAATGTTACCCCTAGGGGTTTTATAATTGGACTCATTGTTGATCTATGAGTTTCAACAATATCATCAAAATGATATGGATCTCTGCAAGATCAAAATTTGTGTCTAGTTGGGCCAAAGAATAATGGTTTGAGTTTTTGTAGCATTTATTGAAAGATAATACCAGTCGCATAATTCTATAACCTAATCAATTTTTCTTGATAATAAGGTCAGAATGAAACTGCTTTGTTAATGATACGTACACTTTATTATATTTTCTGACTTTCTTACTAGTACAATACCTTATATCAGTCGGTAACGTGTCTGTATACTGAGATAAAAGTCCCAGTATCGATTCCTGGCATGGCCGAGAAATTTATCATTGCTTAAATGTGAGCTTACCTTTTAATGGCGATGAGTTAATAGCCAGGGGCTAGATGTTGTGTCTGTTCTAGATCTAAGTTTATAAGTCGTTTTCTGATATAGTTAGTGGTTTCAGAAAGTACACCTTAATTACCACAAATAAATGAAACAAAAACTTATTAAATATGCATATATTTACTTAACCAAATTTAAATGAATAAAGACAACGCAAAAATAATTGCTTTTTACAAATGAATTTACTTAATGTGTTAGTTTATATTGTAGCCATTTATTTAGGTATGATTAGCTATTATTTTATAATTGAAAATAGGATGGGGGATAAAATAGAGAGGGGACAATTTCTTTTTGATTTTTACCAAATGGGTACATGCTATGCTTTGGGAGCCATAGTGAGCTACTCTAGTCCTCAGCTATCACCAACAAGACCAGACTAGCATCATATGCTGGGCTGGGGAGACCGTTTTGCATTTCTGAATCGGTTTCTTGAGGCCAAGTTTCGAAACTGATGAGGGTGAACTGGGTGCGATTTCTGTCATTATAAGGCCTCCCTCCCCTTATCCATTTTCCACCCCGCACCCTCCAGACGAATGCACCCCAATCAAAGTTGTGAAAGCTTTTATCAGTGTGGCTAAACGATAAGTGTTACTTTAACAGTCGCTAATTATGAACGAAATAGTTAATTTGTAATTTGAAATTTCTTCCAACTGGATCTCTAAGTTTGGTCGAGATTCATCATTCATGGAAGAAAACATTCGCTTTTAAAATTGACTGTACACAACTATCAAGTATTGTCGGATCAAAATAATTTTTAGGGTGTGGATGTAGCCACATCAAATAATATATTAGTAGATTTTAAAATGACACATATACACGGGATTCAAACCTGGTATCCTTAGCTTAGAGCGCCGATGATCAACCACTTAGCTATTCAGGATTCGTCCTGTGATAAGGGTCATTCTTAACTCATATATTGAGGCATTTTAGTCCCAAAGCTATGCAGGGGATACATACATATAGGTCGACGTATAGGGTATTTACCGTAAGAGTGCTGGTGACAGCTTGAAGAAGGTTCTTTGTTTCAAACATGGGATGAAACTCAATAATGTCAACCCCTTCTGAAATAATAATTATTTCTTAGTGATAATCTACACTAATATTATAAAGAGGAAAGATTTGATTTTTTGTTTTTTGTTTGTAATGGATAAACTCAAAAACTACTGGATCGATTTTAAAAATTCTTTCACCAATATAAAGCTACATTATCAGCGAGTATCATAGGATATATTTTATTTTGAAAATTTAATTTATTCCTCATAAAAATGTCAATAGTTACTCATATTTTATGGTAGAGTCTATGATGATTCTTCAATATGTGTGTTGAAAATAATAATGAGGGGGAAGGGGGGAAGGGTCTAGTACATAAAATACAAAGTGTTATCAAACGAGTATATTAATACATGCCTAAGGATTACTGTATAAATGGCTTTTTACTAACTTATTGAAAAAACAAAATATACCAATATAATTATTAGATTTTTGGTTGTGGCAAAAATAGATTATAGTAGGCCTACATGAAATAATGAATTAAATAGTATTGTATTCACAATTTTTTCTTGCTATAACTGGCCATAAAAATAAGTAAGGGTTTTACATAACTGATAGAGAAAGCCATACAAAATATTTGTCAAAAAAACTTTATATGATAAATCATGGTGTCTACTCAACTTGACACATGAAATCCCCAACTTTTTCCCTGATTTTCCCTGATCATTTCCTAAAATTCCCCACTAAAATGTATGTAACATCCTTCTAACTCCCCCCCCCCTCCCTTCTCCAATCGTTTTTCTATTAATATTTTTTTGAATAATAATAAGTTTTAAAATTTGAATATTTTTTTAAAATTTGTATTAAAATTGTTTACTAGGAATTAAAAAATATTATACAGCTACAAACAAAAAAATGAAATAATTTACTGATTTAATGATTATTGTATTTCATATTTTGAGTAAAATATCATTTTCCCGGATTTTTATTGTGATTTACTAAATTCCCGGCTTATTCCCGTTTTTTCCCGATCACTTCAAATTTTCGGCTAATTCCCGTTTTCCCTGATTTTCCCAAATGGTAAATGGAGCATGAAAGAAAACTGAAGACGTAATCAACCAAACTTGTTTCGGTTGATTCGCAATCTTAATTTATGAAAATGCCGAAGCATTTTACAAGCTATTGTTTGAAAATCATTTTTGAGTGGATCATAGAAGCCGCTTCCGCAAAAAAAAAAGAAACATACAAGCCGATTCTTTGAATAGTTTGTGTTTCAACAATGTAAAAACGGTTAAAAGAATAGAAATAATTAAAAACAAATTGTGTTGTGAAAGCTTCGATTGCCAAAAGTAACAACTCAAAATATGTTGCAGATCATATGAATTGGGGAATGGGTACGCGGTAACTTTTCCAAGCTGTCACATTATCTCCTACTGTAGATACCATCTATATTCATTACATAAGCTATTTCCATTATCTATAAACTCAAACGTCATCCGAACATTTTAGACAGGGATTTTCGGAAATGAAAGAGACATATTTTAAATTTGTTCTCTAATGAAAGATACCCAGAGTATCTGCCCAGTAATTTTAAAAACGTTTTAATGGGAAACAACACCATTATAAAAATACAATTTCTTTCAACAGAATTTTCTAGAGTTTGACTGAACTGATTTTTCTATTTTTAGTTTACTTTGAAGATTATTATATTAATGTTTTCAACGTTTCAATAATAAGGCTGTACATTTTTGTATATATATATATATATATATCTCTTACTGAATGTTTGGACGTTATAATAAAGGGTTCCCTATTCCATTAAAAAATGCTGATACCTCGACAATTAAAGGTTTTCAGCTTTAGATTAGCACAAAAAACAATAAAAAAACAAAACACCTTTTAAATAAGGGCGGATTACTACTAACCCAGTGATCTGGACCACCAAGTCAATTTTATTGGTGCAACTTATTACATAGGAATACGTTTCAAAAAACGCAATTTAGAGCCTTGGCTTTTAACATTTTAAGATTATCGACCATAGCCAAGACACTTCGCGCCATTTTGTCTCATTTTTTTTTTAACAGTGGTATATAACATGAACATTCGGAGACGACTGATTTACGGCACACGACTTATTAACCTAATGTATTCAAGAAAATAATATTTAAATAATGTGGTTATGTAGACAAAATACATTTTATTATTTATTAGGGAAATTATTAAAAAAAATTAGTACACGGTTCAGAAAACCAGCCAAGTAAAAAATTTAAATATAATTATTAATTATTATTATTATCACCGCGTCTTACTACCCGTTCGGGTTATACGCACTTACGCTAATGTGTAATGGTAGGGTGATAGTGAGATGAAATGGAGGACCTACAGTTTAACGTGGAATCCGAACCACGGTGGAGGCCTGGCATTCCCCACATTCACAAGATGTCTGTTAAGAGGTGAAGGAAGGGTTATAGAAATATAATTAAAGTGGAAGGTAAAAAAATGAACCAATATCAATGTCATGCAACTCGATATAGATAATAAAGAATTATTAAAAAAATAGAAATATGATACAGCTAATAATGATAAACGAATGAGCTGAGTTGATTAAAGTTAATCACACACCCATAAAAAATAAAGATAACAACAGGGCAAATAGCATAAATTAATGTTTTTCATGTGTATTGAAATTGATAAAACAAATATATTTAAAATTTAAAATCTTATATCTTAGTGTTAAAATCGTCCCTTTTAGTCAGAAAGTGGTAAATATAGATTTTTTGGTGAACACCACTGACTTGATTCACTTATATAGCGAAGTGCGCTTATGTTTTTCACATAAATATTTCCTGATGGTGTTGATTGTCCCCGAAACATGACTATTTACCATATTTATACCAAGGAGCACGTATTAAACCAAGACATACGATTTAAATAACTATTCAATACATATTAATAATTTTTTTTCACTATTTCAATAAATTCGAACCATTCTATTCATATTATTTTTTATTTTTATTACCTTTACTTTTTATTTGTTCATGATTAACTCAAACAAGTTCAACCTATACGTTTATCATAATTAGCTGTATCGTATATATATATATATATATATATATATATATATATATTTATATATATATTTATGTCTTATTCTCAATACAAAGTTGCATGCCATTGATATTATATAAAACTTTAACCTTAAGATTTAATTATACTTATACAATTTTTACTCGACTGGTTTTCTGAACCTTGTATCGATTATTTTAATAATTTTATAAAACATATTTACTTATATTTTGTTTATATAACTACACTATTTAATTAATATATATATATAAAAATTCACTTCCTACTCTACATCAAGAATGATTCTAAATGGTTAATAACTAAAAGCCTACAAGAAACACAACAATAATTCTCTTTATTCCTTAGTGTATAGTAATCAACCTCAATTTAACCTATCACTGTCATAGAAAGGGACCCAGAACCTCAAACCTTTTAACTCAGTGGGACCCACCTCGGTGGCGTAGTTGGTTAACGCGCTTGTCGTGTTGATCTCGACCGCTGAGGACGGGGAGATAGAGGTTCGAATCTCGGTCGGGTGAACTGGGGGGGATCCTAAATGGTTTTCCACTCTTCCTCCACGGAAATGCGGATTCACTTACTTTAATTAAACCTCCCCAATTCCTAATCCATTAGAGTAATTAGTACTTAAAGCGTATAACCCGAACGGGTAGTAAGACGCAGTTCTAAATATTATATTATAACTCAGTGGACAAGCACGCTACCAACTTAGTAGATGAGTGGGACTATTTTCAAATAGAAGTCAGCCTGAGAGGGTAATAAGCCCCACAGAACACAATAAACAACACCCAAGTTTGGGACCCTAACCCGCCAGTTTCTCACGCTGAAGAAGTTGGGCGTAACAAAGTTTCTCCAAGCAGTCTCGACCGCACGATGTACACGAAAGGACGATCGCTCGTCTGGTTTCCAAAACAACCGTAGTATCGAAACGTCGAGGCCCGGGCGCTACTGTATTTATGACGTCATAATCTCGACAGACTGAGGCTGGCGCCCTGCCAGTCTGCGACTCGGCGCGTCCTCGTGGATTACCCCCCCAATTACCCTCCCCACTCTTTATCCCTCTACCCTCCCGATACCCTTCACATACCCACCCGAACCTTCGTATCCTAATTGGCAGCCGTGTTTACACATCGCCCAATCACACATCGCTTTATCTTTGTTTCTCTCGAGATGTTTTGTTCCGATGAACTCTTGCAAAATATCCTTTCATATTTACGTGAATGATTTCTTATTTTTATTTGTATTTCTGGTTCAAAAAACGTGGATAGAAAGCTAGTTCGCATGTTAATATTTTGATCCGGTTCTTTTGGAGTATTTAGTCGAGTGGGAATGCTTGTCAAATTTTTATTTTCAGTACTCAGTACGAAATGGCAATGAATAGCAGGGCCCACACTCGACTATTGCACTCGTGCAGACCATTTGTACAGATAATAAATAAACGAATTGTACAACAAACACGACTCACCGATTTTATATCATAAAGTAAGTCCTTCCCCTATCCAAACAACCCCTTATACCTTTATATTTGTCAGAAGCCTCGGATTAGCCGATATTGATTCTTTTTAAGTCAGAGAAAAATACTGGCGCCATTGTTGGCCCAGAAGGGGAAATGAATAAAGTATCCTCCAATCTATATTTAAAAAAAAAAACCGGTCTACCACATACTTATTAAAAAAAATCTTATTTACTCTATGAGACAAAGCACGGTTATAAATCACCTACAATAATGTTGATTCATTAACTCCAAACATTCCCAATCCCAAGAGTAAAAACCAATCCTTCCATCACTCAAGTATAAAGATGACTCGAAGCTCTCTCTCTCATATATATCTATCAGGTAAGCTGCGAGGGGGATATTATTGGTACCATTGTAATGGACCCGGGAATTCCAAGATCCAGATTAACAAATCTAGAGCGTATTACATTTGGGCCACGTAACTTATATCTGTTATGACCTGAGTTTAAGATGGTATTAACATTTTAGAAAACATTCTAAATAAATCTTTAGTAAGGAGTAAATCAATAAATATAAGTTAAGATTTATATCTTTATAATTTCAAAATATTAATATATCTTTATAATTGTACAATAATAATATCTGAGTACAATTAAAGAATTTAAAAAAATTATACTGATGATAAAATTTTATTATAACATAAAGACACTAATTATTATTTATACTTTTGATAAAAACAATTTCTTTAACCAAAGTTTTCATAACATCTAAAATATTCCATTGACTCAATAGCTAGTCATTTACATGAATAAAATGGTCAAATAATATAATCATTCATACCATATTAAAATTTAAGTACAATATTAGTTAAATACAAGAGTGAAAAAATGAAAACAAAACGTTTGACTAATGGTGTTAACTATACTTTAACTTGTTATTTTAAATAAGTTTTACACTTTTTAATTTGTTCACTATTGTATTTAACTAATATTGTACTAACATTTAAATATGGTATGAATGATTATATTATTTGAACATTTTACTAATGTAAATGTCTAGTTATTGAGTCAATGGAATATTTTAAATATTATGATAACTTTGGTTAAATAAATTGTTTTTACAAGAGTATAAATAATAATTAGTGTCTTTTATGTTTTAATGAAATTTTATCATTAGTAATTATTTTCTTAAAACTTCCTTAATCTGAACTCATATATTCATAGTTTCAAAATAATAATCTCTTAAGTCTGAACTTATATTTATTAAAAGGGTATCGTTAATCCCACTTTACAGTCGAGCCATGATTTCCTTCTTGAGAATTGTAAGCATGGCGTACTAACTTACTAACTCGGTCCTGGCTGTTGTGGTGCTCCATTTAGGATGGATGTAAATGTTTTTTTCATACCGAGCAAAAAAACCAAACGAGTAGTGGATAGCAAGAAACAGCTAAATTCTAAGTTAATGTACTCTAACCTAGTCTAATATAAGGCAAAAAGAGTGGCAGGGTTAAATTAATATATATTTGCAGGTTTATCATCGGTTTGAGTTCTCCTGGCCAGTGACCATGGTTCGAATCAGCTTTTAATTTTTGGGACAAGGGGCCATATGGCCCAATGTTACTCTCGATAAATATATTTTTAAATTATCTTCTATATATATTTTATATTAATACAATCAAGAGTTTGTTTGTCGGTCATGAGCATTGGCTATATCTACCATATGCAGAGGTATGAAATTTTAAAACTTAGTAGTGAATTAACATGTACACCTAGAAGCAGGGATTTTAAAGTTAGGACTATATTTTGTTAATTTATTAAAAACTGGGTTGGAAGAAAAGCAATATTAATAAAATGAAATGTCTGTCTTTCATGAGCATTACCTGCAGAGGTATGAAATTTTCAAAATTAGTAGTCCTTGTGCTCAAATATCTTCAAAGTAGGAATTTTCAAATTTAAAGTTAACTTATACGTACAATCCCTTTACTAAAAACATTTATCTCTGCTAGCACCAGGTACTTCAACTAGCATGAAATAAAATAAATAAATAAAATATAAATTATAAACAATAAAATACCTATCCTTACTTAGTAATAGTGCATACTCAGCCCACAAGCTGGAATTTCCTCTGTAGGAACTTACTTATTTGTCACAAATATATAATTGTTTTGGTTCAGTCTTGAACTTCATTTAGAAGGGTTTGTAAGATTCACGGAGTTTATTATGGTATTCTTATTTTAGCTTGTGCTTAACATTTCAATGTCCAGTTACGTCAAGGAGGGGTGGAGCAGTAAGGTTACTAACCCCCTGGAAATATTTTGTCCCTATACTCCTCCCGACTGGAATAAACTCACCCCCTTTCTTGGGATAGATATTGGCCCTTCTATAGATTTACTCAGGTCTCCTATGATATTTAAGAATATTAAACTGAAGAATGAATTTGTATCAAATTCCAAATAGGTTTTAGAGAAATCAAATTTTCAAAAATTTGCCTGGATAGGACCGCACCAAAGAGGAAAAAGAGGGCATTTAAATCCAGGTGAAGACCACGCTTACTTTCCACACAAAGTTTCAGAGAGAGAGAGAGAGCAATAAACAGTTTAAACATTTTGTTAGAAAATATATTATATACTATCCAGGGAAATTTTGCAAGCCACAATCGACATGGAATCGACGGATTTACCTCCCATCCAAAGGAAGTTGCGCTATGGATTTTGAGCTTTCGGTAAAAATCTGTCGACCTTGGCTGGGTTTGAACCCACGAACATCGAGCCGTTGGGTGAGCACTGTATTCCAAGAACCTAAAAGCAGTATATAGTATAAACACATTTCTATTTACATGTTTAGAAATACCGATTTTAATAAAATATTAAAATATGTAAGTTTATTTCAGTACGATTAGTTAAATAATTAATTTGAAGCTCATACACAAGTAATAATAAAAACAAACACACACATATATAACTGTGTAAAATAATAGGTTTCACTTTGTTTGTAATATAATAAACACAATATTGAAACATCGTTTCGAATAAGAAACAATAAAACACATTTTTCTCACAATTATTTTTATGTCTCGCAGTCTGTGCTGAAAACCACGCTACCTTATACACCTCCTCTTCAAACAATTTCCATACAATAAGATGAATATTAAAAAAAAGAAGGTAGTAATTGAAACTGGTGAGCGCATGGCAGTGCGTTTGTAGGTGACACTCCAATAGAAGGCCGAGAAAGAAATGACTTGGTTTCCTCAGAGAACAATTATTCGCACCGTCAAACAAGCTTTGGGGCGTTTTTAATTAAAATTCAAGAGTTTTCTAGAAGAGAACACAAATTCTTTGTCTATTCCGGTAGAGAGTCGAGAGTCAACGACGCTGAAGCTTCACATGAGAAAATAATTGAAATATAGCTATTAATTATTCGTATAAGGTACTATTACGACCCGTCCAACATTCATTTGATATATTACCAGCAGTTTGACTGTTTTTCACATGATTAAGCAGCACCAAATTTATTTCACATTAGAACGTTAACAATCCAGCTACCCATTTTTTGATAGTCAATCACTATACAATCCTGAACTAACTATGGCGATCACAGACTATCACTGTATTTAATAAATAAAATATAATCTTTGAAACGCACTATTAACTTGTCCACAAACTGTGTGAACAAACAAATGCAATCTATTAATAATGCAATCTTTGCCTAGGTCCTAAAGTAAAATAAGCTAAATGAATTGATAGTTTTACAGAAATATGTTGGAAAAAATAGTATCACAGTTCACCAAAGACATAACTCAATAATATACTCTGTTGCAGAAATATATTGAATAATAAACATAATGGTTTTCCAAAGAGCATCTAGGTTCACCGAACTATGTCGCCTGAATGTGTTAATTTTAATTTTTATGTCACTGATAGGTAGACGCTAATTTATTCTTCAATTTTTATCTTTGTTATTGATGGACTGATTAAGATATGGATGAACTTTAAAATAACCTTTTGTTTTTGTACTCGTTTAAATTGTTTTTGTCCGGCTTTACAAAATTCAAATGTTCTATTATATCGAGAAGTTTGTATTTATATTAGAATTTTCACTATCTATTTTTCAATTCAAAACTTTTCAACTTTTATGAATATGGTGGGGTAGTTCCTTCACTCACTTATACAAATTTAAATTGTTTTTCATGCAGTAAAGAAGATTTTATATTAATTTTGGAAATATTTGAAACTACTTACTCCCTTTCCTTGGCCCCTTCTTTAGTTCCTCTTTTCCAATTTTGAAATTTTAATATCTATTTGATTATCGTATATAAATTACTTACTTGCTAAATATTAATCCTAAGCCATACCGAAAAGGATAATTCTATATTAGTTGTATTAATTTTGAATTCATCCATCTCCCAAGTCTCAGTTTTGAAATTCTATATGTTCAGACATCAACATTTTTATTTATTTTAGTTTTAAGAATCTTGAGGGGACCCTTCCTACCCATTTAGGCCTACTGCTTCTTTATTTTGAAATTTAAGGATCAGACCCTTAAGGAGGCTTTGGGTGGTTCCTATACCCATCTGATAAATTTTAATCTTCTACCAAACTGAAAAGAAGTTTATTATTTCAGTTTTAGGAATTTCAAAACCCCTAAATCAATCAGACTCTTTCTAAATAGTAAATATTTAACACTTATTTGGTAATTGGAGTATTTACTCTACATTCTCAGCAAAATTCAATTTTCTGCCCCTCTAAAAGGTTTTTATTTGTTTTATTTAACAAGCCCCTCCTAACCCGTTAGCTCCTTTAATATTTTCTACTTTTAAAATCTTCCGTCTTTTATGGTTATTTAGAATGGTCTGTATACTTTTTAGGCGAATTTCAGTTTTCTGACAGAAAATATTTTTTAAATTTGTTTTGGAAAACGAAGCCTCTCCCCCCAATTTAAACAAATCATACTGGGAAATTTTGACTTTTTATAGGAAAATGTTTATCTAGATTTGTCCTGATTTCCTGCGAAATTTAAATTTTCTACCACACCTAAAAGTTTATTTTTTGTTAGTACTCACACACCCATGATCTTTTTACCTGCCTGTTGAGTTTCAGCTTTTAATCACTCTGGGAAGTAGTTATTTACTATTAGCTTTTGAAATTTTGAACTAGCCCACACTATTTCACTCATAGCTATTTCAAATTTTAAGATTTATTTGGTTATTAGGAGTTTATACTCTAACTGTCTGCAAAATTTTATTTTTCTATTTTAGATAAAAAGTTTTTCCTCTAACTTTATTTGAAATATTCCAATTTTAGATTTTTATAGCTAAATGAGGCAATCTCGCTACATTTTTTACCAAGCAAAATTTCAAGCTACCAGGCCCAGGGACTGGGGAAATATGGTGGGGAGTGAAATGGCAAGTTCCACACCTTTCTGCCGCTCAACACCCTCTTCGGGGATGAAATTTGAAAAACCTTCAAAAAGTCTAACACAATTTTATAAAGGAACAGGGTGACCTGGCGGTCTAGGGGTAAGGTGTCAGACTTCTGTGCTAGCGGCCGGGGTTCAATCCTCGGTCCCGGCACAGATTTATCTGATTACCAAACCCTTCCTTCACCTCTGACAAGACATCTTGTGGATGTGAGGAATGCCAGGTCTCCACCGTGGTTCGGATTCCACGTTAAACTGTAGGTCCTCCATTTCATCTCACAATCACCCTACCATTACACATAAGTGCGTATAACCCGAACGGGTAGTAAGACGCGGTGCTAATAATAATAATAATATAAAGGAACAATCATTTTAAATTTCAAGGTTTCATTTTCGTTGATTCAAAATATAGCTCAGTGAATTTTGATTAGTTTTAACTCCCCTCCTAATTCACCTTAGAGATCACATTTCATAAAGCTCAGTCATATCTCTTGCCTAGGGCTGAAGAATCCAAACATTATTTTAAGTTTCCAGGCTCTTTAACTTGGGTAAGATGCACTCCATCCTCGAAAAACTATAAATGTGTGAATTTCATCAAGCCAAACTAATAACTTTACAGAAATGTATCAATATATCATAGTTTTTTTCCTTTTCTTTCATAGAAGAGAATTCATTGATAACTTAAGAAAAGTCAATTTGTTCCACATTACATGGTCATTAAAGATAAACAATCCAACCTCTTCTGAAGTATCGTGGTTCGTAATTTACTAAGGTTGGTTTTAAATCTTGGAAACCAATGTTCTCTAGTACAAATTTTCTATCATAATTAAAAAAAAAGAAATTGGAAACATATTTCTGAATTAGGAAATGTTACCTTAATTTGGTCTCTTGTAATTTTTTAGGCTCAATCTTATAATTTAATTTTAGTTGCTGTCATTCAAAGAAAACTTGGCACCATCAATATATTTCTTGTCAGTAAAAACTAGAGCTCAGCAAAATAATCAGACAATTTTGATAACAGAGCATTTTTTTTTTCTGAAATTCTTTGACTTTTCTCCTTTTACTAGCCTCACTTTAAAACTACGCTTCATGATTAAACTACAGCTACAAAATAGAAATAATACGTGCGATTAATTACTATAGCCTTAATATTAATCAAAATCACATTGTAAGATCCTAAGACAGTTAAATAGTAGCATGACAGATAAACATTAATTATTTGTGATGTAGCTAGGTTTTCAAAACTAGTCCACGCACTCCTGCATTGATCTCATGATCTACTTTACTAAATGACCGATTTATTATGTTGGTCCTTCTGCTTGAGGTACCATGAAGCACTGTCACTGTGGGCTTAAGCACCAAATTGGCAGGTATAGAAGAAATGACGAGATGCCAAAAATGCCGACAGTGCGGTGGCGGTCTTAACTCTCATTCCACCCTTCATGCTGTGACATTGCACTATTAAAGTGTCAAATCCACCTTCTCACATTATTCACACCCATATAAAGCAATCCTTTAAAACCGAATATTTTTAATTATTGGTTCTATTTCCACCAGATACATTTCTTAACTCAAAAAGGTTTCTTTCCTAGTGTCCAATAGTTAATAGATATTTCTTTTTTTTTAAATTTCTTTAAAATTTTTCCTCTCCTTAGAGTGAGAGGCTCTAGCCCAGGACCTCCTAAGACCCTCGTTCACCCCCCACCCCCTCGCGCTCCCATAGCCGGCCCTGCCTTTACCTTTGATGGAAATCTAAATATTCCAAACACACCTAAATCATTATTATTATTACTAGTTTTATGTCTTATGACAGCTCCATTCCATTAATCAATGAACTTAGACCAACAATTTTCCCTGTATTCTGCATCCTCCTTGATTTCCCAGAATTTTCCTCTTATCTTAAAGTCATACAATATTTTAATCCTCCTCTTACTTACCTCAAACTTTCCTTCAATGACGTCGTGCAGAAGACAGTTCATCTTAAGGATTCGTACGATCTATTTTGCCTTGTACCGAACAATCACATCAAAAATGGTTCTTTTCTCGCTCATTTGTCAATCTGTATATGCACCTAGTCTTTACAATTCTTTTCCAGAACCACATAAAAGGTTTTATATACGTACACACAACCTCATATTTATTGGTAATTTATATTTATTAATAATTTTGTGATATAACATTATTTATATCTTTGTGAATAAATAAAATACGCAAATATCTGTATTCGAATAAAATTATGGCCTGCGCTGTGATTTTTGGCTCTATAGACTTAACTTCATATTTCTAGCGCATTATCAAAACATAATTTTGGGTAAGAAAAGTGGTTGGAAAGGGGGTAGATAGGGGGTGGGGGTGGGAAAGACGTTCGATCATAGGAGTTATATTCTCCAACAGTTGGATGCAAACTTCCCAGTTTACAACCCTAGCAGTAAATTTGTAAAGTGAAGTAAAGACATAATTCATGGTACTCTTGCAAACCCTGTGTAAATCATCTCCCCCTGGTGTAATCTAGGAGTCTCTCTCTCCACTTTCAAAACCAACCAAGTTCACTTTTGTTTGTTCATTTTGTAAAAGAAAGAAAAAAGTTCAGGCTGGGTGTATTAGGGGAGGAGGGGTTATGGGCTAGGGGGAAGCCATTTTTGTAGAGGCTTCTCTGGTGGTCACCCACAAACCGACAGCATTGTCTGCTTTTTTTTTTGGACAAAATCCGCAGGAATAATGGGTTGCAAAGAAGTAATAGATGATCATCCCAAAGTTTCTGAATCGGGTCTATGTTTAAAAAATTATCTTACTTTTGGCAAAGTAGTTAAGGAGGTTGTTAATCATTAAAATGGCAATGATTTTTATAAAAAAATCTAAATATTTATCAAACATAATATTTTAAATTCCTACAGTAGATACAATCTATTTAGGAACATACAAACATTTTTGGAGAGAAAATTGACAACATTTTACTGTTTTGTTATTATTAATGTTATTTTATAGGTATTGGTAATATAGAGTATATCAAAAGAAAGGAACGAACATTTGTAGATTACTTAAATCGATGTATGAATTAGTGAAAGTCAATTTAGTAGCTCTTTTAATTGTCAGACAAGGTATTTATTTCCTATTACCCGGCTCTGTGGCGTAGTTAACTAAAGCTCTAGTTTCATGTTGAGCCAGGCTTTCGAGGAGGGTGAAAGCGAGGATTCGAATCTCACTCGGGTGAATTGGGGGGTTCCTAAATGATTTTTCCCTCTACCTCCACACAAATGAGGGCTCACTTCCTCATTCACCTTTCCCGTTTCATAACCCATTAGTGTAATTAGTATTTAAGTGTATAAACCGAACGGGTAGTAAGCCACGGTGCTAAGTATTATTAATATTAATTTCCTATTAAAAATGGACTGTACATTTGAATGCTTAATAGTAATTAATTACCACTACTCTAGCTTAAGTAAATTTAAAAATTGATATTGAAAAACCATACTCGATTAATATGTTTACCCTCCAATCACCTTAAAAGGTAGCATTCATTCGAATGTTATTCACAGATTAATATAAAATTAAACTTACTGTCCCAAATTTTCACAATACATTGATAAACAATTCGACATATTTACCAATAAAAAAATAAATATGATATTTGTAATTTTTGAAAAGAGCTCACATTTTAATTTGTATTAAATTTTTTGCTTGGGTTAAGAATCGCGTGATTGTGTTACATTAAAAAGGTTTTGTTGCACTCTCTGCCACATTGTACGTAACGATGTGAGACGGAAAAATTTCCCTATATTTTTTCTGGAAAATTTTACAAAACGGAAAATTTACAGTTATTATTTCTGTATATTAATCTCAACTGATTGAATGTATAATAATAACAACAACAGTGATAATAATAATAATAATAATAATAATAATAATAATAATAATAGTAGTAGTAATAACAATAATAATAATAGTAGTAGCAGTAAGAAGTACCTGCTTCGGTGGTCACAAGGTCCAACGCGCTACTCTCACAATAGACTAGACTGCCGATGAGAGGGGGATCAAGGTTCAATTTGGGTGCACTGAGGAAGGTTTTCCCTAAAGGGTTTTCCACTCAATCTCCACACAAATGCGGGTGAAATTCCTGTAAATTCAACTTTACCTATCCCTAACACATTAGCGTAATTAGTACATAAACGTATATCCCGAACGGGTAGTAAAACGTAGTGCTAAAAAAATAAGTAGTAAATAAACAAATGAATGTGAGCCTTTGTAGACCCGTTATGTTCATAAATCACACTTCAACTTTTTTTATAATCAATAAGTTAACTAAATAGTCTTAAGGTTGACCCAATATTTGTCCCACCCACTATCCCCCGTGTTTCCTATCTACCCCTCCCCCACTCGCGTTACCCCTTCCCCCTTCCTATCACTCACTCGTCTCTTAACACACTATTTTTTAAGTACAATAGGCTCTAGGTGCCACCTCCACAATTTAAACCTTCCACCTCAAGCCACCGCTGCGGAAAATTTTCCAATTCAAAATTTCCCGGAAAATATTCATCTCTAATTGTACGTATTAGGAAACTTTTGACCCGCTTAGGTTGCCACATGGTCTAACGCGCTACTTTCGTGGTAGAATAGACTGCCGATGAAGGGGAGCTTGAGATTCGAATCTCAGTCGGGTGTACTGAGGAGGGGGCATCCAAAATAGTTTTTCACTCTCCTACCATGCAAATGCGGGTACACTTCCTCTAAATATAACATTCCTAATACCTTAAACCTTTAGCGTTATTAGTACATATGTGTATAGCTCGAACGGGTAGTAAGACATGGCGCTAATATGTATACAATTAAAATAAATATGTATACTTAAGCATTATTGTTTTGGTGACAAAAGGTTGTTTTAATGAAAATTAAAAAAAAAATTAACTTAACTCTCGTTACTTTTCACCCCAACTTAAGCTACGAGGGTTGAGCTACACCCCTAGATGATTCAACACTCACCCTCCCACATGGTCGACTAACCAATGAGTTAAGTCAAAGTTGATGGTGCCTAACTTAATTAAGTGTTTGTGGGGGGCCAGGGCATGACTCCGTAAACTCGTGTTAGGCCCTACCGNGGGGGGGGGGGGGGGGGACGAGCGGGTTGGAAGAGGGTCCAACTTATGAGTAATTCAGGTGGTTGGGTCGCTACTTTGCAGCCAATAAGACGAACTAACACACTCACTCAAGGCGATTACTCAAACTTCTTCATACAATTACTCAAGGCTAGTTTCATTTGCTCGGTCGGTTTACTTGGTCCCCACGATTTAACAGTCTAATCACCCACCCTAATTGCACAGTATCTAGAGGAACAATGCACACATTCTATATTACTCTCGGATAAGATCTAATTATTTAACGAATATATTACTAGGTACATTTTACAATATAATATTTACTTATATATACCATGGAATGATGTTGTATTGCAAATGACTGTTTATTCAACATTAATAAATATTTATACTCTTACATCGATTATAGAATGTTAATGTATAAAATATGGCAGTGTATTTCACTCTATTAAATATATTTACATCTATTATAGAATATTAATATATTAAAGACGATTGTGTATATTTAATTTCATTAAATATATTTACATCTATTATAGAATGTTAATGAATTAAAGATGATTGCGTATATTTCACTCTATCAAATAAATTTACATCCATTCTAGAATGTTAATATATTGCGGAATACTACTTAATTCTCTCTAGTAGACTTACATATACTATAGAACGTTCATATATAACCCGATATTGATAATATTTTACTCTAGTAGATTTACTTGAATCTATTTTAAAACATTATGATATCACTATGGTATAGTATCTATACCCGTCAAAAATAGGGAAGTCTACATTTGAAACTACTACTATACAAACATATTCACAACTATTATTTTTGTAGAGATGCGTCACACCTTTAAGGATCATTAAATCGGTAGGTACACTTATTGTGAGCTTTGAATAGATCTTAACCCACCCTATTTGACAATAAGATTTAATAATAAATTTAATACACTTCTATGGCCGCATGGAATAAGGTGTTATTCCATCAATAGACTAGACTGCCAAAGACTGGGGGATCGGGGTTTGATCCTGGTCGTTTGTATTGAGAGGGTTTTTATCTAAATGGTTTACCATTCTCCCTTTACGCAAAAATATGAGTAAACTTATTATAAATTCAATCTTCATAATCACTAACTCATTAGTGTAATTAGTACATAGGAGTATACACCGAACGTGTAGTTATACGTAGTGCTAAAAAAAAAAAGAACTTTTGATTTCACCCAGTTTGAACTAGAATCTTTTACAGTAGATATACCGTTGTCTAAGCCAGAGTGCATAATCGTGCATGATACTATCGATACTAGAAATGCATTTGTTTTAACATGTGACTTTATTTTATGCAGAGTGAAACGATTAACTTACAAATTTCGTGTTACATAAATTAGAACGACGTTAGTAAAATATGTCTGGGTGATTTACCACAAATTAAATTTAATATGGACAAGAAAGCAGACGGAACATAATTTAAAACCGGAATGCTTTTATTTAAACAAAAGTTCTCTTTAGCTAGGTCAGGTGAAATTGCTAAATGCCTATTAGTTATGAAATACGGCACTGCCACTAACAGAGGTTAAGGAATAATTTTAACTAACTTATTATATAAATTATATTCCAAACATACACAACTGTCATAAACTATCAATTTTAGGTGGAAGTATTCTAAAATAATGTATTTTCTTATTTAACCAATAGAAAACAACATATAAAGAACATTTTTTTAAATTCTACCTTATCTTACTCCCAGGCTTGGTTGCACACTTCACATTTAACTGCGACACTAGTGTAAGGGAAAGGAAGATACAATTTTGACCAAATGTGCTTGCATTTTCCTGGAAGGTAAGGGGGGAAACAATTCATGAAAAAACTACCGCCAGTTCACCAGACCAGTCTTATAACTCAGGTATTCTCCATCATCTATAATCGGTAAATCAGGCTAAATGTGCCTGCCACTTAGTCCACGCGCCCACTTATGCGACTCTTTACAAGATCATGTCATCGTACATAATTAACTCATACCAAAATCGTCCTTTCATTTGTGAATCTTTTGAAGTTCAAGGAAACAATTTTCAACAAAATACTGTTAAGAAATTTTAGAAAAATTCGATGATATTATTCATAGAGTTGTGAGAGGGAAATTTTTTAATAAATTGTAAGCCAACTAACAGCCTCGAAGAGTGAAGTGATGACCAAATATCCAATTCAAATTAACTATTAGGCTTTTGGGGTGTTTATCAAATACAAATATTTGCATGAAAAAACCTTAAACGTATGTCAAGAATAAAAAAAAAGTTTTGTTGTCAACCGCTTTTCTCACACACTCTTACAGACTTCTTCCCTATTCCTAGCCAACCATTTACACAACAACACATATTCTTCCTGCACTCAGCAATCACCCACACATACACACAAAACATCTTCCTCCTACACCAAACCAGTCACCAAAATATCTTCCTCCTATACCAAATCAGTCACCAAAACATCTTCCTCCTACACCAAATCAGTCACCAAAACATCTTCCTCCTACACCCAACCAGTCTGCCACACATAAACACATCCCTCCTACAGCCAACCAGTCAGCCACACATCAACACATCCCTCCTACAGCCAACCAGTCTGCCACACATCAACACATCCCTCCTACAGCCAACCAGTCTGCCACACATCAACATCCCTCCTACAGCCAACCAGTCTGCCACACATCAACATCCCTCCTACAGCCAACCAGTCTGCCACACCAACATCCCTCCTACAGCCAACCAGTCTGCCACACATCAACATCCCTCCTACAGCCAACTAGTCAGCCACACATCAAGACAACCACCTCTATAATCAGATAGTTACAAACATATTAACATCGCTCTTTCAACACACCTCCACACTCTCCTTACTAATACGACTTAGTAAAATGCGTCTAGATTATAGAAAAACTTATAATAGATTAGTTGAGAAATATACGCGCAGAAAGAAATTATATGTACAAATTGATATGGAATTAGAAACATTAACTCTGATAGCGAGTAATCTACACCAGGGGTTCTCAAACATTCTGTACTCAAGCCTCACTTGAATATTAAGGGTAATTGTCAGGTGTCATTAGCATAATACTCATTGAATAGTAGTTTTTATAAATATTATGGTTTACATTTGATGATGTTTGTACTATTCATGAAAACTATTAAACTGCGTGGAATATGATACTATACAAATATGCTACAATATTTACTTGTCTGAAATATGTGGATGCAAAATTTAGCATTATTGTTTGATGAATTTTGTTGAAACCTGATGTTTAAATTGCTACACCTTGGGACATTTTCGATTTTGGCCCTATCGCTTTATATAAGTGTAGTTTACTGATGAACAATTTTCTAAAATTACAACTTTTTTGAAAATGGTTCTAATGATTAAAACATGACAATCTATGGAATATTAACCTTACAAATAATACTGATTTTTTTTGTAGATACTTTGTTCAAGGGTAATTTTATTATGAGTGCGCTGAGGATGGGCAGATTATGGCGCGAATCCCGTTAGGATTTACTGAGGTTGATTTTCCTAAATTGTTTTCCACTCTCCTTCCACGTGATTGCATGTACAATACCTCTAAAATAATTAATTCCTCATACAAACCATATTAGAGTAATTATCATATATGCGTATAACTGGAATAGGTAGTATGACGCGGTCATAAACAAAAAAAGAAATCTATTGAAAATTCAAAATTTTATGCATCATGACTAAAATTTTGGTTTAAAATGAAAATCTGGGGAGTATTTGAAATGAAAAATAAAAGTTAATACATGTTTTTGAGGAAAATTTTGTTAAAGGGTTGTTTACGAATGACTGATTAAAAGAAAAAGGTGACCTGGTGGTCTAGGGGTAAGGTGTCAGACACCTGTGCTGGCGGCCGGGGTTCAATCCTCAGTCCGGGCACAGATTTATCTGATTACCAAACCCTTCCTTCACCTCTGACAAGACATCTTGTGAATGTGGGGAATTCCAGGCCTCCACCGTGGTTCGGATTCCACGTTAAGCTGTAGGTCCTTCATTTCATCTCACAATCACCCTACCATTCATTACACATTAGCGTAAGTGCGTATAACCTGAACGGGTAGTAAGATGCGGTGCAAATAATAATAATAATTATAATGATTTAAAAACAATCAGAAATCTTTTAAAAATATTGGTTAAAAGGTTATCTCGTAAGTTTTTTTTCCAATATGAACCATTTTATTTACGTGTTTTTACTAAAAAATTAATCAATAGTAGTTAACCGATGACTGATTTAGTTTAAAAATGGAAGAATGGTTTCTATTGGTGAGATTACTCAAGAAGAGCATTTCTCTTTTTAAAGTTGACCAGAAATTCAATAAGTCTGAGAAACTGAAAAATTTCATAAATTTATATGTTAACATGCTGCACCTCATCGAAAAACTCTGTTGTCTCACAGTTTGATAAGCCCAGACCTAAACAATAACATATCACTGATAGCGACAAGATAGCCAATGATTTAAAAAAAAGACTCTCAACTCACTTTCGATGATAATTACTGTTATTTCAAGACTTGTAATAATAGCAAAATGAAATTGTTTGCACCTGAAATGTCCTTGTTATTGTAGTCTTATGAGAAAGACTCACATTATATTTAGTGACCTGCAATTTTTTTTTACCACCGCGTCTTACTATCTGTTCAGGTTATACGCATATGTACTAATTACGCAAGTGAATTAGTGATGAGTACGATTGAATTTAGAATAAGTGTACCCATATTTGCATGGATGGAAAGGGTAAGACTATTTAGAAAAAACGCAATAAGTACACCCATCCCAGGACTCTAACCCCGATCGCCCTGTCATCGGCAGTCTAGTCTATTGCAAGAGTGATGTCTTTGACTATGTGGCCACCGAATCAGGCTAACCTACACTAATGTCTCCGATTATATATTGATATATTATTCATGTGAGGGTGTTTGAAGGTTAAGTTTCACAAATATTTTTGAAAGAATGGTGTCTCTTCTAGACCAATTAAAACATAAAATAGCCTAACTTGAGAAGTAAACTTAAATCATTTTCAATTTATATAGATAATAAAAAAAATCTTTGGTCGGTGACCTTAAAATCATGGTTGTTGGTGATTTTGGAATATATATATTATATATGCGTGTAGTCAGTAAGTACTGGACACAGGAAGTGGGATTTAAATCCATATTGAACAGTTTGGAATTAATATCAAACTAGTTTCTTAACGTCTCTCCGGCTGAATGTTGAAACCAATAGTCGCGTATCATTAAGCTGAGTTGTTTGAGTTTCAAGTAGAAAAACTGTCTCTAGAACTTATATTATCGAATTCCAAGACACTTCAACTCGATAGGTTGCACATATTCCTACTGAGCTAGGAGCATCGGGATCAATTCTAGACATGTCTGAATAAATTAAAATTAATTAATATTAGGGTTTTCCCATCCACAGTGATGAATTGATGACCAAGGCTATGGGTCTTGAGTTTGTTATAAAATTATGTTAGTGTGTAAGACGGCTGCTGATATAAAAACGGGTCAATAAAGTTAACTAATACCTCCAATTATTGATGCACATTTTTGGCCAAAGTAGATAAACTATTTCTTCAGGGGATATATTAAGATTAATTTTCTACAAATAGGAATATTTAACACTCTTTTTAATGTGTCACAAGAATCGTGCAATTTATTATTATTATTATTAGCACCGCGTCTTACTACCCGTTCGGGTTATACCCACTTACGCTAATGTGTAATGGTAGGATGATTGTGAGATGAAATGAAGGACCTACAGTTTAACGTGGAATCCGAACCACGGCGGAGGCCTGGCATTCTCCACATTCACAAGATGTCTTGTCAGAGGTGAAGGAAAGGTTTAGTAATCAGCTAAATCTTTGCCGGGACCGAGGATTGAACCCCGGACCCCCAGCACAGAAGTCTGACAATCGTGCAATTTGAACATGAACTATTCACTTAGTTTAAATAAGGAGCGTTTTTAAATGTCCATTGGTTTATTGTAACTATTCAATAACTGAATGTAAAAGAATAAACTTAACACATTCACTAATGCAATATTTTATTCATTTTGGCCCAAATGGATTATGTTATAAAAACTTCAATAAATACTGAGATTAGCTCACAGTCCCTTCTCATTCCCCCTTAAACTATCTTATAAATCTAGCAGGATTAGAAGGCTAAGTGTCAGTAACTAATTAGGGGAATAAACGCTATCATTTAAATGATATGATCTTATCAATATGAGAAAGCTTAAAAAGTTCTTTCACTGGTTGTCGAGAGTTGAAAATAACTAACTTTAGGACATAAGCAGTCAGGAGAAGCTTTATTCAACTAAATAAACATTAATTCTGAGAGATAATGAAGAAAAAAACCCCACAGTGATGTGGAGTTAAATGGGAGGGAATAAGATGGGGCACAACAATTAGAGTATACCCGATTGGTGTTGAGCATCCAAACTCGTGGGTGCCTTAACAAGAATCGGGCGTCCCAACCGCTCGACTAACATCCTCGCTATGGACGACCCGGTCTTTCCGATTTCAAAAGACGTGTGAGCTTTCCAATAATATTCCTCACCCCCCCTCCCCTTTCACCCTCTTCAAGCTTTTGTTTCTGACGAGCACTTGAAACACACTGCAACACTAGAGGGGGCCCTACTACTAGAAGCACGAGAAGAGGGCTGGTCGCCATGGCAACGTCACGCACTAGTTTTTTTTAACCAGCGCAGGTGTATAGATGAGAAGGCCGCTACCGTCACACCAGGTAATGGACTTTTAACGACACAATCCTTCCGCCGGGGAGAATAGCGCCTTGTAAGAAGAGCCACGCCTCGGGTTACATTGACTTATATATTTTGAAATGGAATATAAGGAAGGTGAGATTATAATTTTATTCCTCATTGTGTCTTAATAACCACCCACACAATATGCCTTTAATAATACTAATTAATTAGGAATGGGGCAGATATAATTTTCAGAGGAAACGTACCTAATTTTGGACGGGGGTAGAGGGGGTTAACCCACTTTTGCGTGGAGAGAGAGAGAGCTAAGAGATAGATAGAAAGAGAGAGAGATATGGAGAGAGAGATATGGAGAGAGAGATATGGAGAGAGAGATATGGAGAGAGAGATATGGAGAGAGAGAAGAGGGAGAGAAAAAGAAAGAGAGAGGGGGGAACTATTTAGTAAAAATCACTCAATATACCCAAACGAGATTTGAACCTTGACCATTTTGTCGCTGGAAAACCAGAATAGATCCATTTTGTCACTGGCAAACAAGAATAGAATATCTTGACGCTTAGACTGCGTGCCCACCGATTAAGAGTCTAGATTATAAAATATTCCGCACTTTCAGTATTTTGATCCAAAAGCATTTTACTGGTTCTACGTTTTGCTACACATGAAATTCAAATATTATTTATGCTAATAGAGGTAGAGATCGGAAAGGTAAAATATGCAGGAAAAGTACCAATATTTGCTTGGACTGAGAGAATGGGAAACCACCCGAACGGGTTTCGAGTCCGAACCTTCTCATGGCCTGTCATCCAGACAAATAGATACGGAATGATTTATTATCAACACACAGGTTGCAAATATTGAGGCATTCGACCATGCACACATTTAGACAGATAACAATTTATTTTACACCCCCCCCCCCTTATTTTTATGGAATTCATCAACAGAGGAATTTTGGTAAAAAAGAAACTAAAAAAAACCCCCCCATATTTTCTTACAGTCGGAAAACATACTTTTATTAGTATAACTTGATAGGTATTGATATTATATAGGATGTTCCCGGGTTTCACGGTAACACTTTTGGAAGTGGTAGTGGATCAAAAAACTAGCTCAAAATATCTTTTGGAGATTAGCTAGTTTTCTCTTTATTTACGCGCACACAACAAAAATCTAATTAAAAACAAAATAGCTAGGCATAAAATAAAACAATATTATTTATTTTGTTCAAATTGATGGCTTCCAGCCTGTAGACAATCATTGAACCTATCAATGACATAACGAATGTCTGACTGACATTGTGCCACTGGTGTTTCTTATCACGCTTGCGTTATCCTTTGTCTTAACGATTGAAGCTCATTAACAGGCACTTCAAAAACTTTTTTCTTGAAAGCTTCCCATACAAAAAAAAATCTAATGCCATTAAATCAGGTGAACGCTGCGTCTCAAGCCACAGGTCTAGCACGACCGACCCATCTTCCAGGAAAATTTATATTAAGCCATTGCCGAGGACCTCTGCAGAAAAACGTGTTTTTATTTAGTTTTTTGCTGCTTGCGCGAAAAGGAAGATAAAACGAGAATATCTCCAAAATACATTTTGAGCTAGTTTTTTTTGATCCACTACCACTTCCAAAGTTAAGCCGCTTAACCCGGGAGCAGCTTGTTCATCAAAAGTCACAACTGAAGATCACATCACTTGATGTATGAATACATGAAATCAGATCTAGTTTTGTGTATAGCTGTTATAAAAGTCTATACATATGAAAATTTTACCGTCAAGGATATAATCATTCATTTAAAGAGTCAAAGTTAATTATCAATTTAATTTGATTTTAATTACACAGCTTTCTATTATTAAAGTTCTAGCCAATTGTTGGTCGGGACTATAAAGTCACCTAGCTTTAGGAACAAATTAAATAACAAATTATTTTCACAGTTAATTTGAGGCATACATAAATCGAGTTCAATTAAATTAAAATAGTTATCGAGGTATATATAGCTCAAATAATCTCTAAATGTATTCGTTGTATTATAGTATTAATGATAATCTATACTCCTATGGACCACAAACGAGCGTGTAGAAACTATATTCACTTCATTTTAATTTATTAGAGTGTTTGCTAACAGATTATAACGAGATACACATTCTAAAAACTACAAACTAAAACAAATAAAGGTTTTATTCAAATAAAACTATTCTAAATACAATGGTTAACATAGTACAGCGTGTGTTGTATTTCTAACCAACATTTTACAGTTAGTGCAAATTAATTTTACAAAATCTATATACAGTACACTTTTGAGTTTATACAGGTAAAATCATGAAACATTAACTAATTGGAAAATTATACTTTAGGGTTTTTATCCATTATAAAGTAGCTATTTGAATTTAATGTACTTGTTTATAGAGACTGATGAAAGACGTAAACGCAGATGGGAGGATACTATTAGAATGGACCTCAAATAGATAGGGTGTAATGAGGTGGACTGGATATAACTAGCTCAGGATAGGTATAAGTGGCGTATTTCGGTAATTATTGCAGCAATTAACTTTAGTGTTCATATAATATAGAGTAAATAAGTCTACAAATGATACATAGACGTATGGTTATCTTAAGTAATTTCTTTATTTGTTTTCTATTCCTTGTACGCTTGGATATATATATTTTTTTGCGTATGACACCAGAATTTGTGAACTAGTCCGTTAGACATTCCTGGTACCAGCAGTGGCAGATAATTAGCCGTCTTCTGTGATTGGGCCGCCACGTATGTGAGGCTACTTCATTGTGATTATAGTGATGATGACTATAAGGGGAGTAGAAGTCGTACACCTAGCTTAAGACTAGTTAACCAAACCATGATGACCATAGGAACAATTCCTCTTCGGGATAAATACCTATGACACCGCTGGGAATCGAACCTGGGGCATCTAGAATAGTAGCCAGGAATGCTGACCACTATAACAAATGGCCAGTCATTTAAATCATCGATCTCATTATAATGTCGATAAAATGCAACGCAAGTTAAGGTGTATAGGATGTTTCGAAACTCTTAGTCCAAACTTAAACCACAGCACTTTGAGAAGAAAGAAAAACAAAATCCTAATACAGAGATGTGCGGAAAAGTCATCTTGCAATACTAAATGAATTTAAAGTTGGACGCAACAACGCCGGAAGTATGGAGCTGTAACTACGTACGTGTACAACAAGTTGCATATCACTTAGCGGGCACATCACCACAGGTGCTCAAAACTCCCTGCCCGAATCGGTCCCAACTGTATCTGTCGATTGACTGCATTTGACGCGGGTTCACTCTTCAACAACATTGCTCGCAGCCGGACACTTCTTCCAGCCTTAGTGATATGCAACTTAATGTACACGAATGTACTTACAGCTGCCTACTCCCGGCGTTGTTGCGTCCAGCTTCAAACTTCATTTTGTAGTGCACAATTATTTTTACAGATATTTTATTACTAGGATTTTATCTTTCTCTATACCCACCGAGGCTGTGGATTAAGTTTGGGCTAAGAGTGGATAAACCACCTGTACAGTTAGATGGAGCCCTAAGTCGTTAATAACTTCCGATTTTATACGTATTAAAAACAGCTAATGAGTATAACCGATAATCACGCTCTTCATCTGTTTGTTATCATGTTAAAGTGTTTTTCTATTTACATCATAGAGTGTGATATAAGTTTTAACGACAGCTTATATTAACAAAGAGACCAGTCTCATATTAGAACTAGACTGCAGATAAGAGGGAGAACGGGGTTCAAATCCCATTCAGCGTACTGAAGTTTTTTTCCAAAATAGTATTACACTAGCCCTCCAAGCAAATGTGGATACATTTATTCTAAATTCAACTTTCCTCAACCCCAACTCACTAGCGCAGTTAGTACATAAGCGTATAAACTAAAAAGACGTGGTGCTAAAGTAAAAAAAAAAAAGACACGCATCATAAAAGCGAAAAGATTGAAAGAGTTTCTAATTGCTGTTAGTGGGAGTGGTTCAGTAGTGATCAATAAAAACTCAATTTCAATCCAAACTGTAAAAAAAAATTCATCTACAAGGTTAGGAAACGTTTTCATAGGGATTTAAAAAGTATTTATAAAAATAAAAATCTCGTGTCTGTCGGTTTTAACAGAATAAGTAATTTCCCCACAAGGTAGCTCAAAATATTAAATTTCCCCACCACGTCATGCTACCCACCTGGGCTTCAAGCATTAATCACAATAGGGTAGGATTGATAAAGGTACAATATAAAGGGAACGCACCCACATTTGCAGGAAGAACACGCTCAGAAAGCACACCTGGGATTCTAAAACCGACCTCCCCTTCCCCGACATTCCGAACTGAACTAGCTGGATAGTTAATCCGTGTGCCCAAAGATGCAGCTATTCCCAAATTAACTTCTCATTACTTTAGCTAAGTTAGTGACAGTAGTTAATAATTATATAACAATTTTATCTCAATTTGATTTCGTAAAAAGTCATATTCATTATAAACAGGTTTCTCTTATATGATGCGAAGCGTGCTGTGTATATAGTGCTCTACGAATATCCCTTTACAAGATTGAGAAGTTGTTTGCCAAATACAACTCTAGAGGAACGTTTGCAAAGTGCGAACTACAAATATATACATTCCTCTACAGCTCTATGACGATATTTGCTAAGAGTGAACTACATATACATCACTTTACAACATTATAACAAGGTATTTTCCAAGTGTTAACTAAAATACATCCCATCGCAGGTAGAGAAAGGTGTTCTTTAAGTGTGAACTACATATTTATATTAAAACTATTCATAATATTTGAATATCACCATATCATTATAATATGAACAATTTATTACCACCAAACCAGGATATCTGCATGTTTACACTCTTTAGAAAAGTATGAGATGTATATATAATATATTATATATGTTGTAACAAGATTAGAGTCTAACAGCGTGTTCTCGTTGTTGGCCCTTGTGGCTGCGCTCCTTGTTCTCTCTGTCTCCCTCCTTGTCNTCAGTTGTCACCACCCCTATAAATACATGCTCAGCGGTAGCCTCAGTTCAGTTCTTGGTTCGCGACTGATGAGTCCGGGAGTTCCCAGTGCGAGAGTGTGGACCGGCGAGTCCAGTGTTCGTGTGGCGCGTGCCGGGGTAGTGTTTACGGCACGGGAGTGGACCAGCGAGTCCGGTGTTTGTGTATTGCGAGTCATCGCCGTGTATCGTGTCATACCCCAATATCTCTAAAAGAACTCGTGGTTCACACGTCCACGTGTGAACGGCCTGTGACCCTCCCAGGTCACGTGCGCCCCCACGTTACAATATCATTTAGATGAAGTATACTCGAAAACTCACGTAGGGAGGGTAGAAGTAGTTTACCTTGCTGGTCTTAGAACCCAAACCTCACCATCATCAGAAAACCAAGCGAGACGAGACTCACGCTTTTGCTTAAGTACTCACCCTTGTGGTTTTGAAAATAAATAACCATTAGTTAATAAAATACTTACTTATACCTACTATATAAGTCAGCGAGTTAAAACCTTGTTCATCAACTATTAATAATAGTTTCCATTCGGGCTATCAGCATATGTACATTAATGGGGAAGTAATAAGGTGACGCCACAGAGTATCAAGTTAGGATTTCCAAAGTCAATGAATTTTCGTTTTATTCTGAGAATTTTAAAGATATAAAGTTGAAACCAAAAACAATACATTCTTAAATAATTCTAAAAATAGTCCTACAGTGTAACAAATATATTATTTTTATCTTCATGTAGTTTTTTTGGTAAACGTATTTTTAATAAATAGTTTACAACTTAGTTTATTAGCTTTGGTCGTGAAAATGTCATGTAGGAGTCTTTTTTCCAGAATGTGGATTAGAAAAGGCCGTGGAAGCATATTTCTATCTAGAATATGAAACAAGAAATATGTATATTTAAAAAGTAAGTCGATGATTTCAATGAGCAAAAAGTATAGTTACTGTGTAAACTCGTCACAGGAAAAGGGGAAGTTTTACCAGTAGATAAGCTAGAGCCCTCACAGGGTTAACTGCTCACTCTCCTGTTTCTCTCTCTACTTCGTACATTGGTGTCTATTTGTGATGGTGCTTAGCATTCTTAGGTGCGTCAAGGAAAGATGCAACCCGCTTCACAAAATAGTTTTGAAATCTCCGAGTAAGCAACGTCGTTATGGGATAGTGAGAAAATATCTACGAATAAACTCTCAGAAAGCCCAACTGGGATATTAACCACCATCTCCCCATCATTGGCAATCCCGTCTATTGCAAGATGCCTTAAGCTTGCCATACACGCCAATCCCACGGAGCCATCAAATATCGTTTGTGGGATCCGATACACATTTTTGGCTCGACAGGGTATCATAATCGACAGAACGGCTTCACGGACAAGTTGGAACTTAAAAAAGAAGCCGTGCCGGGTTTCTATCATCTCCTCTTCTTCCATGTACACTTCTGCCTAGTTTATCTTATTTGCTTTTTTTCCATGTAAATCCCTGCCTGGTTTCTCTTATCTCCTTTCCCTCTATATAAAGCTATGCCTTGTTATTGTTATCTCCTCTCCCTCTTTATAAATGCCCTACCTTGTTATTGTCATCTCCTCTCCCTCTTTATAAGGCCCTACCTTGTTATTGTTATCTCCTCTCCCTCTTTATAAGGCCCTACCTTGTTATTGTCATCTCCTCTCCCTCTTTATAAGGCCCTACCTTGTTATTGTCATCTCCTCTCCCTCTTTATAAGGCCCTACCTTGTTATTGTCATCTCCTCTCCCTCTTTATAAGGCCCTACCTTGTTATTGTCATCTCCTCTCCCTCTTTATAAGGCCCTACCTTGTTATTGTCATCTCCTCTCCCTCTTTATAAGGCCCTACCTTGTTATTGTCATCTCCTCTCCCTCCTTATAAGGCCCTACCTTGTTATTGTCATCTCCTCTCCCTCTTTATAAGGCCCTACCTTGTTATTGTCATCTCCTTTCCCTCCTTATAAGGCCCTACCTTGTTATTGTCATCTCCTCTCCCTCTTTATAAGGCCCTACCTTGTTATTGTTATCTCCTCCCCCTATATATATATATATAACCTGGTCTGTTTTATCATCTCCATGCGTGGTTCCTCTTATATTCTCCTAAGCTATCCTTAGATTTTTTATCCTAAGAAAATATATTTACTTTATTATATATAATCTAAAACACCCAACGTATAGTCATTTTGAAGAATAACGCTAAAACAAAAGTAAACATTGTTGATAATCAATCGTTTAACCTTTTAAACAAATTTCAAATTTTCAAAAATGATTATTTAACAGACATTCCATGGTTTGAGAGTTAAAATTCGATACTTAGAAGACATATGGTAATATCTTAGATTGTTTTATTTTAATTGGGATTCTAACAAATTTCACAATAGGCCCTACCACTATGGCCATAGCCCCAGGGATATACAGTGTTTTAAAACCCACTTCTTGGGGTTTGAGTGAACAGAATAATTTGTAGGTAGACACTTTTCACGATTAAAATATTTTATCTCTAAGATAATTAATAAACCGCAAAACAAATAAATATAGGCCTACTACAGAGTATCTCTAAAATACAAACGGTTTGTACCTATGGCTTGACAGCTAATGTTCATTTTTACGGGAGGTTAATTGACAGCTTCCTAATGATGCCATAGTAGCACAACTGTACCAAGAATGAATATCACACACATGTGACCATAACTAAAATAATTATCATCAGACCAAACACCCTGTATGAATCATTACTATTAATGTTTCCTGCACTATCAACATCCTGTATACATAGCAGGCGGATGTGGTACACATATTCGATGTTTTTTTGTCTTTTTGAAATATGCCGTGGCATCCTCAAAACCGGATGTTTGGTGGTAAAATAATATATCAGGTGTATTCGTGCAAAATATAATGAAGCTTCCTGCATTTCGATTGGTGAGTATGTGTGTGAGTAGCCGGTTTCAAAACCATAACAATAGTTAGTTTAACTTGATTGTTATTTATTTTATGTGAGATATTTAACGTGCACTTTCTGAACCGAATGATTATATCAGAACACGACTTATAAACTAATTCAAATCTAGAACATTATTTATTTAGATTAGACTATTCATCCCGATTCCTAGCGTGCAGCTCGGGACCTAGACCTACATTTAGGTGTATATACACACTACAGACAGAGCTAAGGTGTGGGACGACTTTATTGTTAGTATACTAATAGAAAAGGTTTAAAACACGTTTATGTACCCATTTAAGGCATACATTGCTTTTACAGTATTTCCATACTCGTTATTTTCGTTTATATGTTAAGAGTAATAAAGGTAATTTTTTAGTAAATGTACCCGTATTTGCGTGGGGAGAGAGGAGTAAGTGGGAAACAAGACAAAATTACCCTCAGTACAACCGACTGGGATTTGAACCACAATCTCCCCGTCAATGACTGTTCAATATGTTGCGAGTGAGATCCCTTAGCTCATACAACCACCGAAGTTGGTTTATATCAATTCATAGACTTATTTTTTATTACTTTTCTACAACCTCTCTGAAATATCCATATATTTACTTTAAGGGGGGTTAGGGATGAGGAAGGTAAAATTTAAAGGAAATGAACCTATGTTGGCGTACAAAAAGAGTGAGAATTCATTCAGGGAAAAATATTTTATTACATCGAGCTGAGATTCGAACCTTGACCTCAACCCATGATAACAAAACCAGATTATGACCGTTCATACACATGACCACCATTGTAGGTTTCGCTTTAATTATTCAATACACTTTTGACCAAAAGTTTTATCTTTACATAAAAAAAAGGTTGGAACTATTTTGTTATTTATCGAACCCGCATAGGGGGTTGAATGGTCTAGTGCGTCACACTCATGCTAGATTGGAGTGTCAGTGACTAGGAGATCAGGATTTAAATTTTGGCCGGGTGTATTCTAGGTGGGTTTTTTTCCCAAATATCTTTCCACTCAAATGCTAGTAGAATTGCTCTAAAATTGTACATACATCATCCTTAACACGTTTGTGCAATTATTATATAACCTTAGCGAAGATATATTCTTTTTTTATTACCTTTTAGTAACGTTTATAAGATTAATTTATTTGTACTTTATAAAATAGAAAGTTTTGTGAAACCCAATATTGGGTTCGTATATTTTATGCGCAGCGAGATTTAGTGACTAGCCCCTTCCATATATTCCCTGAAAATACTCTAGACTGAAGTCTGGAATACAAAAACAAAATAATAAATGGTCAGGATGGGTCAGTGAAGCTCTATTCCGGCCAACTTCTCTTCTTCTACCAATCTTGATTGGAATCCTATCTCAGTTCTGCAGGCACCTCCAACACAGGGACTATATTTACTCAAATACAATACTTTTTTTTTTACGAGTAGCAATTAATACTCAAATGGACTTTGAACAATATAGAATTGTATTTGCTTAGAGTCAATATCGTTTGCTACACAATTGGAGACGAAGAAGTGAGGTTATCAAAAAAACTGACAATGAGCTTTGTCGTTTTATTTCTGTTTCAATTGATAAACTCTAATTTGATTTTTTTTGTTACCAAAATAAAAATAATAATAATGGAACCAAATGTTTGTTTTTCAAAATAAAAAAGAGTTTATAAACGAGATGGGGCAAATGTATTCATATATACATAAAAAAATCTGATAAAACACAAAAACTGGGTGGAACAAAGCAATAGAGCTAATAAAATTTCGCCTGGTTGATTTCCGTAAAAAAAAAAAAAAAAAAGGGAAAAAAAAAA
>CABFVX010002353.1:39693-67313 GCA_902151425.1 Timema shepardi | reverse complement strand
CGGAATGAGACACAGAGGGGGACTGGTAAAACGAAATGGAAAAAGGGTAAGTTGGGTATTTCGTTTCTTTTGAAGTGTGTTTTATTGATGTCAAATGTTTTTTGTTTGGTTTGTGTTTGTGTATTTGTTATCCTTAATGAAATACTTAACAATATACTTATTTCTAATATGTTATCAATTAATTGCTTTCAATGCAATTTAATAGATAACTCTTCTTGTCATCTACAGTCTGTGTGTTGACAATGGTGTAGTTCATAGAGAGTTGTTGGGGGTATTTTATATCCCAAAACGCCAAATAAAATGTTTTATAAGTTTGTGACACCATGTAAAATTGATGGTGGTAATTCCATTTTGTTATACTGTCTAGGATTAAAAAAAATATATTTACATACTCACGGCAACGAATTGTGTTTATGTTCACTACCATATAAAGTGCCAATTTATACTTTTTTTTTGTGTGTAAATACTGTCCCGTTTGCACAATAGATCGAAATCAAATCATATTTTTGTAAACGACACAAAATTATATTTGTTTTCACACAAATACTCCCACCCTAATAATGCATCCTATCTACGCCACTAGTGCCCGAAAAAGGCTGTACAAGCAATAGAACGCAGTTATTCTTAATCTGTTTGCTAGACAAACGTCCCGCTTTGCTATTTATTTACAAAACAATTACCCGCCTCGGTGGCGTAGTTGGCTAACGCACTAGTCGGGTTGAGCTCGACTGCTGGGGACGGGGAGATCGAGGTTCGAATCTCGTTCGGGTGAACTGGGGGGGGGGGGTTCCTAAATGGTTTTCCACTCTTCCTCCACGCAAATTCGGGTTCACTTCCTCTAATTCAACCTTCCCAATTCCTAATCAAAGAGGGTAATTAGTACTTAAAGCGTATAACCCGAATGAGTAGTAAGACGTGGTGCTAAATATTATTACAAAACAATTCTGCAATTTTCTTCCTAAAAAGGCATTCAATTATTTATTATACAAGATTAAAGGCTACAATAAATTTAGATACATATTTCATTCTCAAGAAATCAGATAAATGGTTATGGATTTCCCCATTTAATTTATCAATGTGGTTTAACCTTTCAGTCACCCAGATAATGCGGAAGCAAAATATTCTAAAATAATCTCCTCATACCTCCACTTTGAATTAATCCGTAAAGTATAACATGTGATAAAACGAATAAGCTAAACTAATATTAATTAATATTCATTTACAATTCACTTTAAAATTACAATATTGTATTGTATAACTTCAATCTATTAGCATTCATGAGTCGTAGATGGATGTGATGTCTGAAAGCTCACGATATTATCGATTACTCATATGTAGCTGATGATTACACACGTCCATTACAGATTCAGCTTTAAACTATTAGTAAAATAGGAGCCTGAGATATGGACGAATCCTAGGTGGCTCTGTGGAAGAGCATTGGCACGATAAGCCAAAAGTACCGGGTTTGATTCCTGTGTCCAGATGCCAATTTTCAACTAATTTAAATTAATATAAATTTGGTCTCCTTCATACGGACAGAGCCATAATTTACAACTTGTGTGTTGATATTAATTGATTCCCTTTAATTTTTGCCAACATAATCTAACCTAACATAACCATCAATTATAGAACAGAACCTGGTTATGTAAAGGAGAGTCAGAAGTAAGCAAACGCACAATATTGGATTAACCGGTGTTTTCACAACTGTGTCAAACTTATAGTGTTTAATTTGGTCGAACCGGCCTAGGTGGCGTAGTTGGCTAACGCGCTTATAGTGTTGAGCTCGACTGCTGAGGACGGGGAGATCGAGGTTCGAGTCTCAGTCGGGTGAACTGGGGGGTGGTTTTTCCTAAACGATTTTCCACTCTCCCTCCACGCAAATGCGAGTTCACTTCCTCTAATTCAACCTTCCCAATTCCTAATCCATTAGCGTAATTAGTACTTAAAGCGTATAACCCGAATGGGTAGTAAGACGCGCTGCTAAATATTATTATTATTATTATTATTAATTTGGTCGAAACGAAAACATACGTTTCAGTCGGAATAATCCCAGATAGCACCAAACGTCCTACGCTTATCCGAGATATCCACATATTTGCGATGATGGAGTAGAAATGAGAAAATTAGAACGTAGAGGAGATTTACCAGCATTTACATAGAAGGAGGCTGGACAAACATTCAGAAAAAAATAACCTACCCATGTACAATCGACCAATTTTAAAAATACGACCCCTCCGTTACCTGCAAACCAGACTGTGAGACTGACGCTTTGGTCTGCGTGTCCACCATGTAGATGTGTAATGCTTCTAGGAGGCTAACAATTAATTAGTTGTTATCTCTCACTTTAAAACACACATTTATTTTACAGTAAAACATTTTTTTTTTTAAATCCATCGATGTCAAAAAAAAAAATCGGAATATCCAAAATTCAAATTAACCATTTTCATGAGTACCACCTAGGAAGCTTATACAATGCAATAGTAATAAACTTAAAATATACTACAAATAATCACAAACATTTGATATATGCTATATAAAACACACCTGTACAATAAATGCTTACATAAACAACAAGAATAATTAAAACGCAAATTATAAAGACTTGGAAAAATTAGCATACAAAAATTGCAGATTTAAATAATAATTGAAAAAAAGCCGAGCCAACGCATTCACTAAGATACCCACTTGCCGCAAGTGCATAACTCCCCTCTTTCTCAGACTTCTCACTCACTAAGATACCCACTTGCCGCCAGTGCATAACTCCCCTCTTTCTCAGACTTCTCATTCACTAAGATACCCACTTGCCGCCAGTGCTATAACTTCCCTCTTTCTCAGACTTCTCATTTACTAAGATACCCACTTGCCACCAGTGCGTAACTCCCCTCTTTCTCAGACTTCTCACTCACTAAGATACCCACTTGCCACCAGTACATAACTTCCCTCTTTCTCAGACTTCTCATTCACTAAGATACCCACTTGCCACCAGTGCTGTAACTCCCCTCTTTCTCAGACTTCTCATTCACTAAGATACCCACTTGCCGCCAGTGCATAACTTCCCTCTTTCTCAGACTTCTCACTCACTAAGATACCCACTTGCCGCCAGTACATAACTTCCCTCTTTCTCAGACTTCTAATTTACTTTATGGTATCAATAGGCTAAATGTGACTTTATTCGACATTCTCGACATATGAGTGGTTCAATAAAGATCGTTAGTTTAGGTTTGTAATTAGTACAAACTCAAAATAATTAGTAAATAGGCTTCAATTATCCAAACATTTCCATCTAAAATGGTAATTAAATGCTAATTTTTTTCAACCATTGATTTAAATATAAATTTTATGGAGAATTATGGTGGGTTCGAGCAATCCAATTTTTTTTAAATCAACTAATGTCAAATTAGCCAACTCACGCTGTATATAGAATTAAATTTTTTTACCGTCATATTTTTCCGGAACTAATGGATATTTGATTTTAACCCTTGTAAATATAACTGCTCATGTGAATAGTATTATGAAGGAATAAATCAAGAAGGTACACGCGTTCAAGTTAAACGGGTGGAAAAGATTAATGAAGAAGACATATTTGGATACACTTTTCTTAGTCTTTAGAAGTGTAAGAAATAGTGTATGTATATGTGTATTCCAAGAGAAATATATTTTTAGATCACGATTGGAAAGCTAGGTGATTCAAATTTTTGATAAAAAAAATTAGTTCCAACTATGGATCGCTGTAGCGATGTATGCAGATTATCGTGCTAAAATGTACTAAATTTTTTGTAATATGTCGAAATTATTTAGATTGAGGCCTCACTAAACTTTCTAGTTAAATGTTTACTCGTCAATACTATCAACTTTCCATTAAATTTGAGCTTTCAGGGCCTAGTTTTAAGCAAATCGTATATTTCCCCCCTTCACACCTTGATGATAAGTTAAAAACTACCCCTCCCTTCACTCTGCACCACACCATTTAAATAAGAACTGAGTTGTTACTATTTTTAGCCAAAGATAAATACTTTATTTACAGATATATCATCATACACTAATTAGGGTTTTCATGGTGATCTCCACAAATAATTATTGTACAGATGAGCTACTACGCACGCAGAATAACAGCTGAAAATTTGCAAGGAAAATTGAGTTTTCGTTAGACGATTTTTTCACTGTCAAATCTTCATGGACTCCTAACTTTAAAAATGAGTGGTGGTTGGTAAAAATCGGTACAGATTTTATTTCATAATATCAATTATAAAAGATAGACTTATCAAATTATATATATATATATATTTATATAGTTGGGAAAATTATAATCTCTTAAAATAGTCGCACGAGAATGTTGTTACTGGTGTTTGTAATATTTATTTAACCACACATTGTATAAAATTAATTTTGAATTACATATCTATCACTCACTGATCATTAATTTATTAAGATAGTGTCAGAGTATTAATATATTTGTTCATTTAATATATAGACCAGTAATGTTTATTCAAGATTTTAAATCAGGGGTTCTAAACGTATCTTTTCCAGCACCTCTTTAACTCATGGAGCGATAGTTCTGATGTTTAATCATATCCCATTTAATATATTTGTATATATATATATGCATAATATAAACATTAGTATGATTATCTACACTAATCATTAATATATATGCATATACATACATAAACATATATACATATTAAATATAAATGTAGTCTATACACATATATACCATATATTTAATTTAAATAAAACAAAATTTTAGGAAATATTATAATTTAAAACGATACTATTGTTCCGAAAATTTATTTGGGAATTAGTGTTATTTATTATTCAGACAAAGAAAATGTATTTAATTCAATCTAAATTTAAGTGTTTGGAAACTATATTTATTTAAAAAATGTACCCTTCAACCAAAAATTATGGGGATCATTAGTTTAAATTTATGTTTTCATACCACGCTTTGCAACCCATATGGGTTATTTTTAATTTAACTAATCTTTCGGGGTATAAAGAGTGGAGAGAACGTAAATGTACCAGAATATTCATGAAGTAAGATTGGAAAACAATTTAATTATTATTAATATTTAGCACCACGTCTTACTACCCGTTAGGGTTATACGCGTAAGAACAAATTACTATAATGAATTAGGAATCGAAAAAGTTGAATTTAGAGGAAATGAACCCGCATTTTCGTGTAGGGAGAGTGGAAATCCATTTAGGAAAAACCACCCCCAGTTCACCCAACCGAGATTCGAACCTCGATCTCCCCGTCCTCGGCAGTCGAGCTCAACATGACTAGCACGTTAGCCAGCTACGCCACCGAGGCGAGTAACAATTTAATGAAATAAAAAACAATTCACTACTTCCGGACGGTATTAGAACTTCCTCGTGATAGACAAACAATACCAGAAGAGGTTGAATGACGTTTAGTCCATGTGTCCATTATTATTATTATTATTATTAGCACCGCGTCTTACTACACGTTCGGGTTACACGCAATTACGCTAATATGTAATGGTAGGGTGATTGTGAGATGAAATGGAGGACCTACAGTTTAACGTGGGATCCGAACTGCGGTGGAGGCCCGGCATTACCCACATTCACAAGTTGTGATTAATACACGACTTGTCAGAGGTGAAGGAAGGGTTTGGCAATCAGATAAATCTGTGCTGGGACCAAGGATTGAACCCGGACCCGGACCCCGAGGACAGAGGTCCGACACCTTTCCCCTAGACCGCCAGGTCACCAGTGTGTCTATTGATGCTGGTAAATTAATCTAAATATTACTTGAACAAATACTGTCTTTGTTCTGATGGCAATATTGCCCATTGTAGAACAAGCTCCACTGGCACATTTTTTGGCAACACCATTTCACACTTGGATGATTTTAAAACATTTCCCTCCCACCTCCCCCTTTGTTTTATTTTGGACATGTCGGTTGTTGATACTATTGTTCTATTGCTAGTCCAGCTACGAACCACTGATTTATCTCCCATTCTATTCATACATTACATGATTTAAATGCTGTGTGAGGGCACATAATGAAATATGCCAGCAGTCGCCGTTAAATTCTAAACAACATTTGAATAAACTAGACCCCAGTAAAATTCAAACAGCCCTAGAAGCTATTCACTCATTTATCATTCATTAAATATATATTTTAGTAAAAGCTTACTACATTTATTTGATTAAAATGTATGAAAAAGTAGGGACAAACAATTATTAATAAACACCAAATTTATGTTCCCATCTTTCTTTTTTTACTAGCCTACCACCGTAAAACTAACACTAATTTATTATAGTTATCTAACTATAATTTTTAAAACATGTTCTAAATGAGAATCAAATAGCCAAAATTATTATTTATGCTTTTAGTGAGGATGACTCCATCTAGATATCATATTCTTAAAATTGAAAAATGACACTTGGACACAGAAATCAAACCCAGAACCTTTGGCTCAGTACGCTAATGAGCTATCCAGGAATTGTACCATGCCCAGGGTCATTTTTCACTCATATTTTAAGGCGGAGTCTATGATGGACGTGCAGAAATCGTCGGTTACAGATGTGTGATTTATTAAGATCACGAGCTATCAGATAACGTAGTCCACCTTCGACTAGGTAGTTGGCTTATTGCTGACACTTGTACAATTATTATAATTGTACGGGATTACATATTTAAGAATAAAATAGTCGAAGTCATTATTTATGCTTTTAGTGAGTTAAGAATGACACTAGTGACGGAACTATTCCTTGATAGCTCAGTGGTTAGAACATTGGCGTAGTAAACCAAAGGTCCAGGGTTCGATTCCCAGGTCCAGGCTTAATTTTAAATTTTTCAGAATATTATATTCTAATTGATTAAAGCAAGTATAAAAATATGGTGAATATAAGATAAGCTATGTTTTTACAGATAGTTGAATATTGTTTTTTTTTTGTCCACATCAAACAATTAAATTAAATAATTGATTAATTTTTTAATACATACAAAGTTAAATATGATACAGGTGATTTTAACAACAATGTGAATATATATACATAAACAATGGGTCAAAGTTTGATTATCTGAAATTGATTGATTAATGTAATAATATTTAAAAAGATGTGTGTACAAATTGAGAAGAACTAATTAAAAAGTGATATTAATTGTATAAAAACAGAAAGTGTGAAACTTAACAATGCACGTTTAATTAAAGGTATAATGGAAAACATGAAAAAACAAATTGATATTTAATTACTAGTCTTGTATCTATCTTATTCGTAAATTTTTAAAAAGGCCATCTGGAAACGGGAATTAATGAGCTAATGATGAGCCCCAGGATTCACCCCGTGCTGAGGGTCGTTCAAAGCACTAAGCCAAGGCTACCATGTTTGATTCCCGTATCTAGGTGCATCCGTAACATAAATATCATTTCGATCTACCATACTCCTCTAGTCATGTGCACAATAAACTGTATAAGTGTTATCATTCTCCATTGAATTGATCAATTTAATGTTTAGTTAGTTTATTCAATTAATAACTTGTTACTAGTAATTATTCTTAATTTTGAGATATGTATTAATGTAATAAAAATTACAAAGTCATTAACATTTATAATCAAAATTTGACTGCTTGTTTATTCATTAACATATTAAATTTGTTATTGAAGTTATTTTTTTATATTTAAAACTAGCTTTGTAATTATAAATAATATTAATTTAATATTTACAAAGTAATCTTAATTAATAACGTGATGCGAAGCAATATATGACAAAGCAATCAAGTTGTCATTAAATGAGAGCTCTTACTTAAATTCACTAAATATCTTTATAATAGTTTACGTTAATCGATGAACTCATGGATACTATTATTTCAAAAGTTATCAATGTCATAAAAAGTAGTCAAAGTGTCTAAAAAAGGTAGTAATCGTAAGATTTTTTTTAAAAAAAGCCTTAATATCACCTGCCCAAAAAAAGAGAGACAGATGGAGAGTTCTGCGCTTCAACTAATTGGTTCCTAAGTGGTGTCATGTTCATAATTATTGAAAATAACATAACAAAAGAATGAAAAAGATATTTATTTAAAATTTGACATTAGTCGAGTGATCAGACCACGTGTGAATCCGATTCACAAGATAGTATGAGCTGCTAGATTCAGTACGTGATGTTAATAGAGACGCCATTTCATAAAAAACATAGGCTTTGAATTATTTATAGTTCTTTGTATGATTTTAGATATATTTTTATTGGGAGCAACGAAAATAGCGTATTGTCATTATCTCTACAACGGTTGACTCTATTCCCATTATGAGATCAATCAGATAATAAAAATAAATATAAGAGTTAAATGACAAACTTTTATAATATTTTGTTATCACTGATAAACAACCATTTGTGAAGTTTCTTGTGATGGTAATATTCAGTTTCGATCATGAAAATTGATCAGTCTAAAGATTTAAAATTTGGCAGCTTTAATTTTAAAATTTTCTCAATCTAGTATTTTTCCGCTTATGTGGTCAAGTAGGCCAAATATTATTAAAGTATGGAGACCACTGAAGACTACACATCTTGAGTAGAGCGGCGATACAATTTTGGAAAACAAAATTTGAATGCCGAGAAATGGAACTTTGTTTACAGCTATTTAGATCTAGCCCACGGTTGAATTCTCTCTACCTAGCATTAGTGGGACTAGTTCTCAAAAAAGACTTGATTTTATATGACAGGTTTGTATCAGATGCAAGTCAGGTGGTTTTTCCTGTTTCCCCCCCTCTAATTTCCCCTTATTTAAAATTCGAGCACAATTCCTCTTAGGTCAACTTTGACCATTCCTAACATGTAAGAGTAATAATCAGTTCATACCCGCCTCGGTGGCGTAGTTGGCTAACGCGCTAGTCGTGTTGAGCTCAACCGCTGAGGACGGGGAGATCGAGGTTCGAATCTCGGTCGAGTGAACTGGGGTGGGTGGTGGTTCCTAAATGGTTTTCCACTTCCCCTCCACGCAAATTCGGGTTCACTTCCTCTAATTCATCCTTCCCAATTCCTAATCTATGAGCGTAATTAGTGCTTAAAGGAAGATCTGGCAGTCTAGGGGTAAGGTGTCAGACTTTTGTGCTGGCGGCCGGGGTTCAATCCTCGGTCCCGGCACAGATTTATCTGATTACCAAACCCTTCCTTCGCCTCTGACAAGACTTGTATTAATCACAACTTGTGAGTGTGTAGAATGCCAAGCCTCCACCGTGGTTCGGATTCCACGTTAAACTGTAGGTCCTCCATTTCATCTCACAATCACCCTACCATTACACATTAGCGTAAGTGCGTATAACCCGAACGGGTGGTAAGACGCGGTGCTAATAATAATAATAATAATAATAATAATAATAATTAGTTCATATGCGTACAGCCCGAATGGGTATAAATACGCGGTGATGGTGGGCAACTAGTAAAAGTTATACCTATCATATTGTTTGACTTAACGGTGATGGGGAGGTCAAGGTTTGAATCTCTGCTGGATGTATTGGTGGTGTTTTTACTAGATTATTTTTCACTTTCCTATAAGTCAAATGAGGGTACACATTCTCTTAGACTAGGTATCCCTCCATCTTCCCTACCCGAGTAACGTTATTTTTTATTATTATTAGCACCGAGTCTTACTACCCATTCGGTCTATACGGACTTACGCTAATGTGTAATAGTAGAGTGATTGTGAGATGAAATGAAGGACCTACAGTTTAACGTGGAATCCGAACCACGGTGGAGGACTGGCATTCCCCACACTCGCAAGTTGTGATTAATACACGTCTTGTCAGAGGTGAAGGAAGGGTTTGGCAAGCAGATAAATCTGTGCAGGGACCGAGGATTGAAACCCGGACCCCCAGCACAGAAGTCCGACACATTACCCCTAGACCACAAGGACACCATTTAACGTAGTTAATATTCATATTTTACTGACGGTAAGTAAGATGGCGTGGACATAAAATTTGACTGACTGGCAGAACTAATTTGATTTTCCCACATTGTAGCTTTCCCTTTACTTTTCGCTATGTGATCATATGATTCCTCTTAAATTAACTTTCTATATCTACCTTCATTAAATAGGCTTTTACAATTGGTTTTAATTACTTATTTTTGTATTTACCCTTCTAATATACAGGCTATAAAAAGCGCAATTTAAGGAGTAGTTTAGAATAAGTGAACCCACATTATGGCAGAGAGAAAATGGAAAATCACAGTAATAATTAATCCCATTTGGAAAAGTAGACCATGATGATTTTATGCAACATGTGGTTAACTTTAATTGAGTTAAAAGAAAGGTATTACACAAAAACCTACAGCATCGATGATTTCCAGTTTTTTTGATAATAATGGATAGTAGTCTTAGCCCGAACCGATAGTAAGACAAGGGGGTAATAATAATAGTAATAGTCTTAAAAACATCAATTTTCTATCAATTTGAATTCTAAACGCTAGTCCTTTATGATTTTTTTATTCGTATCACTTTTTTAACTTCATAGACTTGTTTCTTCTTACAAAGGAATATAGCTCAGCATTTTTTCTCCAATAAATAAATATATGTATGTATTTTTTAAATTGATGAAGAAACAGTTCGGAGAAACTTTTCAGGCCCGGTTTTGGGGCGCAATTTAGGGTCTTGTAAATGCGGCATCCAATCGATTGCCCCATACTATTTCCCTGACCTTTTTATAACCTAACTTTTACTTCATCTAAAGTGACTTAAGTTTTATTGCTACTACCCCAATCGAGATACTTCATCAGATTGGAGGTCTAGAGTTCGCAACTTGTTTATCTGCGATTTTTTTCTTTCACTGTAACATTTTGTTTTACTTTCTTTATTACATTTACTTTTATTATAAAACAATGTGATTGTTTATAAGGGAATAAAACAAAAGTGAAAGTAGAGAGTGCGAAAGCTGAATAAAGAAGGTTAACAACCAACCATGTCTAACAAGTTTAAATGTATGAGATTTTAAAAATGGGGAAAAAAATCGAAAAACATAAACTGGAAAAAATAAAAGATAAAATTAATTTTGCAATTTCTAATATATCTGTGAACATTTTATGAAAGAAATTTCATTTTAAAACACTGTATGTATAATATTCACAAACACTCAATTAAAAGTAATAATAATTTACCACTCTTTTATTTGGATGTTTTTATTAAATAATTTATGACTTGCGAAATGTTTTTATCTAATATTAACTTTTTACGGATAAAATAGAGTTTAACGTTTTCTAGATTAAATACATTACTGTGGGCATTCTCATTTTGATATTCGTTGAACACAAGTGAAGGAATTTTCAAATTAGTTTGCCTGCTACATGGGAAATAAAGTCGATATTATCGGTTTTGCAATCTCCCATATTACTTTAAATAATCAAATTAGCCACATCATTTGTTTTCAAATACAAATACAGTTGTTCGGTTTGTACGATATTAATTAAAAGTATTTAAAATAAAGAATTTACGAGCTTTCGTTATTTACGTAGTTAGTAATTTTTGAGTATTTATACGTCATTCGAGTCTCTTCTGCCAGATAAAGGTTTATTTTGCACCGCGTCTTACTACCTTTTCAGATTATACGAATATGTACTAGTTATGCTAATGAGTTAGGGCTGAGAAAGGTTAAATTTAAGAAAAGTGTACTCACATTTGAAGGGACAATCATTTACGAAAAACTACTCTCGATATAACCGACCGGGTTTTTAACCCCGATCTTCCTCTCATTAATAGTTTAGTCTATTTCGATAGTGATATCTTTGACCACACGGCCATCGAAGCAGGCAATAAAGCAAATTAATATACTTGAAACATATAAAGTATTTTTATGTAGCATAAAATTTATAGATTTAGAGTAGGATCAAACACTAGACTGTAGCTGATAGTCTAACACAGTTGATACTCAACCTGTAAGTCGTGAATTGCTGGGGATTCTTAAAAAACAAAAACAAAAAAACAAAACAACCAAAAACCCACTGATACATGGTCCCTCGTTAACACTAGAATATTTTATTATTAATTTACAAATCAATTCTCTATTTAAAATTTTGTAGCGTTTGTAGTTTTGGTAAAATATCATACCGGTCCTTTAAATAAAAAAAAATACAAGGTGTTATTTCTATTTAAATAAAAACATATTACATTTTTATCTCTTTTTTTAAACCCACATCGGTGGGACCAAGGAACAAATATCAGAATTAAAGTCTGGTTCATCGCTGACAGGAATGCTACGATTTGAACCCCGGCTGGGTTTAATTTGGGTGATTCTAACTTAATGGTTTCCAATTTTTCCACCACTAGTGGTTCTAGTTCCTCTTAGTTCTATTTTCCTAGTTCTGACCACACTAGTGTCGTAACTCACTTCAATAGCCGAATGGTCTAAGGCGTCACTCTCGTGTTGGACTGAACTGCTGATGACGGGGAGATTGAGATTCGAGTCCCGGTTAGTTCTACCTAAATTATTTATCACTCCCTTTCCACGCAGCTCTAAAATGTTTCTTTAAATACCCTATTAAGAGTAATTACCATATATGGGTATGGCCTGAACAAATAATAAGATGCGGTAATAAAGGGTAAAAATCGGTAGTCGCAATCAGATAGAAAATCTCACGAGTCATCGTTCTTGCTTGTCCAAAATCACAAGGCTTTTTAATAAGGCCCAACCTAATTCCAGATGTTTTGTGATTATTGATTGAAACCACAGAGAAACCGCTTATTTGACGTTGGAAATCATGTCATAGTAACGTTCATACATTCATATATTAATGAAAATTATTATAAAAGGTATATAATATATAATTTACGCACTAGCACAATGCTGTTTCGTGAGAAGTTATGAAAAAATAGATGAAATCTCCATTATTTGTTCTACTGAGATAATTAGTAGATCTAGCTTGTATGATGTGATATCTAACATACATCTATCATATCATACATCATATCATTTATCTAACATACATGTATACATACATACAATAATAAAAAGAATAGGCATATTTTATTTATGAAAAAATAAATAAATTAACATTAAAAATCATGGAAAAATCCAGTTCTATTTGTAATATTTAATGAAAAATTATTTATATTTTACAAATAATATATCAATGACATATATATATATATATTTCTTTTAGTTATTACATTTTAAATAATAAGCCACTGTCAAAACATACAAAGCTAGTGCAAATATGTAATTTTCTTTGATGCTATCAGATTGCTACTTTGTTGAAAGAACAGAGCTATTACTTAATTTAAGTTAAATATTACAAATATAACTGGATTTTACACAAATATATATATGTACATGTATACATATACAGATGTACATACATATAATCACATAGGGTACATATATATATATAATCACATAGGGTACATATATATATATAATCACATAGGGTACATATATATATAATCACATAGGGTACATATATATATATAATCACATAGGGTACATATATAATCACATAGGGTACATATATATAATCACATAGGGTACATATATATATATATAATCACATAGGGTACATATATATATATATAATCACATAGGGTACATATATATATATAATCACATAGGGTACATATATATATATATATAATCATATAGGGTATATATATATATAATCACATAGGGTACATATATATATATAATCACATAGGGTACATATATATATATATAATCACATAGGGTACATATATATAATCACATAGGGTACATATATATATAATCATATAGGGTATATATATAATCACATAGGGTATATATATAATCACATTGGGTACATATATATAATCACATAGGGTACATATATATATAATCACATAGGGTACATATATATAATCACTTAGGTTACATATATATAATCACTTAGGTTACATATATATAATCACTTAGGTTACATATATATAATCACTTAGGGTACATATATATATATAATCACGTAGGGTACATATATATAATCACATAAGGTACATATATATTTACTTATATATATTGTTTGAACACAAAAGTATCACCAAAATTTAGCTAAAAGAAGATAGTAAATCTAGATAATAAAATAAACAACGTCTAATCACATGACCATCTAGAAACTGACTTCTTTCTTTATCTGTTAACACATTTAAAATACACATATTACATAATTTACCTAACCTCAACCGTAACAAAGTAACACATATCCAACCAGGCTATCTTGCCTAACACCTGCTAGCAATATAATGCTAACTCAAGGTTAGATTCCCTCGGCGCGTCTTGCGTTTCATGTCTCGCATCTGTGACCAGCGACCGGAATAGTTGTGAGTTTGATTGGGTTGCTTTTAAAAAATGGTCCAAGATTTATTCATAGAAAATTTAATTGAAGAGGTGGCAAAGAAATAAGCACCCCTACACATATCTTCGACAGTGTACCGGGACCAGCATGTCAAGGACAATACATGGTAAGAGATCTCAGGAATGGTTGGCCGATAAAGTTAGTATTTTTATCCACACTATTATAAAATAAAATATCGTGAAACCATAAATAAAACACAACTAAAAAACTTTTTAATAACTGAGGAAAGATCTGTAGCCTACTACACATAAAATTACCCACGAGACTGGCGACCAACAAGACGCGTCTCTAAGGAAACATTGTATCCCGCGTCTACGACTCACTAGCCCGCGTCTGCGGTCGCAGACGCGAGTCGCGCCAAGGGGAATCCCACCTTACCTACCACTTACTAGCTGATTACTCCCTGGCAGAATTTTTTTTAGATATAACATCATTCACGAGAAGATATAAAACATTTGAAGTTCTGGTAGCAGACTCTGAGTTTACTTTAAGTAAATAAAAAGTGTTTTTCCCTTACTAGAAACCACTTAGAAAGCTGGATCATTAATAAATAAATTTAAAAAACAAACAAAAGACCACTCTAATGAACATTGACCAGAAAATATTAATATGTAATTTTATATCTTTTTTATACACAAATTCACTGATTGAATTCATCACATCCCTTAAAATGGTAATATGACTTTGGAGTATTATGTAAAGTTAGATAAGACTAATAATACCTTTTTTTCGTTTTACTTTAGTATTTTTAGTGTGAAAATAAATGAAAGAAACTAAAATAAGACTTGTATATTTAGTTAAAAACATTATATCCTTAAAAATATAATTTAGCTGATTGTCAATTATATTGTGTTTAGCAATTTCCTTTTGATCTTGTTTGGTTTTAATTTCAGTATTATTATTGGAAAAGCTGCTTAACTTTATTTGAAATTGACTATAAAATCAGAGTTGATGATTTCTTGTGGAAATATATGTTTCATTTTGTTCAAATTTAGCAAGTTTTTCAATTTTTTACAAAATGTTTTAACATAATTTATGATGCATCAAATTAAAAATGCCCCATTAATTTGACGGCAGAACTTCTAATTATCAAGCAAACCTTTCTTATCAAAAATAGGTAAAATTCTTTTTATTTCTGTTTTAAAGCGATCAGAATAGTGAAAGGATACCTTGCGATTTAGATCGGCGCTCTCCCCCAACATATCATCTAAATTTGGTATTTTAACAGGGTCAGCCAAAACAAACTGTAGGACCAAAAAAGTTGAAAAAACTCTGTATATTTCTTTACTATCGAGTTCTTGTTTTAATTCCAAATAAGACGGAACCTTACCAACATAGCCCAAATCTTTCAGTGTATCGCAAAGAGTGGAGTGATATTCCAACAACAAGTCATCATAATGGTTCATCTTGACAAATGGACTAGGACTGGACGAAAGAAAATTATGTATATCTCCCGCCGATGTTCCATAATGTGGTCTCTGGTAATCGACAAACCTGTGATCTATAACTTGACCAGTCTCAGATTATTTGAACATCATATTATTTAACCAGCAATCACCATGATTAAGAACATTGAAGTCACCTTCAACGCTTTTCATCTTTTCAATGCAACGGTCAATAATGTTCTCCGATAACCTCAATAGCTTATCCGCGTACTTTTCGGAATATACCGGCCACGTCCTCACCTCTTCCGCTAAAGCTCGGAATATATTTGAGATCACATATTCATTCTTTTTGAAAGCGGGCCCGATGTCAATACTGTAAGGTATCATAGAGCTAGGATCTTTCTCTGCTAGAGCTAAGGAGGCCGCGTGAAAAATGGCCAGTCGTTGGATAGCCAACTTACTGTGATCCAGGTCTAATCCTTGTTGCTTCCCAGCCAACTTGAAACCAGACACCGCTAGGTCTTCTAGCACCAAAGTTTTATCTGGGGCAAAATAAACCCCCTTCGGCGCAAAGGGCTTGTATTTTGCCGTATTCGCTTCTTTAAGTAATATTTCCATGGCTGGTAAAGTTTTCTAGCGCCCTTTCCCCGAACTGCTCGTCTAACCATTCAGGGTCCACGTAGCCATAGAAAGACGTCATCTTTAGTTAATTCGTCAAATAATGTATTCCAAATCTGCTGATAAAAACAAACTTGTTTATGTTTATGAATATGTTTAAATTAAGAGCGTATTTTATAAATAGCTATCTTCAATAATCTTTGTGAATAAACTTATTACTACACATAAATTAAATGTTCAAATGTAATGCACTTACATTTTTAATACTTGTAAATAGCTTTATTTATCAATTATTGTTTACAAACGACCATATTTACTAATTCGAGATTATGTTATAATTTATATAAATATTAAGAAAATCTGCTAAATTTCTTTTGGTCTTCAGATTAAATGGAGCTTAAGGTGTTTATTTTTATAAATATAATTTTCATGTATTCACTATTAATACTTTTTTATAGCTTCAATTAGAAGTGAATTAAAATTTTAAGCTTTTATAATATTTTGACTTGTTTTAATTGTACCTGTTAAATAAATTTATATTCATTGTATACCAGTGTTTAGTGTTAATTATTTCGGAATGTTAACTTACACCTCTATGCTAATAATTACTAGCAATTTGTAAATTGCATTAATTTTTTTTATCATCACGTCTCACAACCTTTTAATAATATAGGGCCAAATTGCATGAAAAAACAAAGGTAATTTCTGTGAAAGAATGAAAAACAGTTGACAAATCTTATAAGCAAGAAAGGAGGTGTGGTGATGGTGGTGATGGTGGTGGTAAGGAATGTTCTTATTTTTGCTTAAAAGGCATAAAAGAAGTGAAACAAAGTAAAATACATCACAGACACAATTTTGAAAAATTACCATCTTGGTTTAACGAGCTGTCTCTCCCGATGGTGTTTATTTGAATTGTTCTCTAACCCTAAGGTAGGCGCTAATTTTCCCAAGATTCTTAAACATGTAATCGAAAGGTGATAAGACTCTCTACTGATAATATTTGTTATGTATGTTCATTTAGTTTTAGAATTTTTTTGCATCTTTCTATACATAATTTGGATTTTATGACCTAAAATTTCCCTGAAATACCCTCCCCCCCCTTTTACCTCTACAATTTCAATTTATGCCTCACTTAAATGTTTGTTTATCTTCATAATCCCCCTCCCCTCATTCAGATCTCCAAGAATACATTTAGAAATATAAAATTTTCTTATTTTTTGGTATTCTTAGATTTTTTCATGCCCACAAAGTATAAGTTTTCCTTCCTATCCTGAAGCGGTTTAGATTTTTCTAGACAAATACACACATCCTCACACAAACATATCTTATGTATATAAATATATATATAAATGTATAGTTAAAATTTTATTTTTAAATCAACAGTTCCTAATTACTGCCTATGCTAGTATAATATGAGCTTTTAATAATATTTTATAGACATAAAGGTAGCTACTATTTAGGCATTAGTTCGATTTAAAAAAATCAATAGGTATACACGCACAAAATTTAATAAACAAGCAAGTTTAAAACAAATATATTTTATTATGTTAAGCTTCTGGTAAATACTCTTAATATTATGTTTTTAATTGATTATCTTCATCAACCCATACACCTATATTTAATACATAATGTATTGATAAATACTTTACTTAAATAAAATGGAGAAAATATATTTTTTGATCTGAGTGCAATGTCATCATATACATATATATATATATATTACATGAGATGTGTATGTATGTGTAAGTTTTTGAGGTATTTAAAATACATATATATTTAATGTATTTAACGTGCACTTTCTGAACCGACTGTTTATATAAGCATACAATAACTTATATGGGCGATAGAGAAAGGACCTACCAATTTTGGTGGTAAATATATTTTCACATACCTTCCAGGGCTATTTTACACGCCTTAATTGACATGGGACCGATGGCTTTACTTCCCCTCAAAAGATTTTTATCGCATAAGAAAAACCTCATGGAAAATAATAATAATAAAAAAACTAATTATATTATAAAGGCTATTTAACACCGGTATTTTTAGTTTAAAAAATTAAAGTATATCAAAAACGAACGCTTCAAGCCTATAAACGCGCACAAACGTTTGTGTCTTATTCAGAACTTTTTAATTAGTTAAAAAATCCATAAGATAGTGATAAGAAAGCTATAAACAAGATTGAGTGTACCCCCTTTCTCTTGAGGGAAACGGGGAAAAATTATATGTATTATAATTGATTATTATTTTAACTACCATAGATATTAGAACGCGTTTATAAAATTTTGGCGATAGCATCTATTTCTCTTCTTTAATCTAGAAACTAATTGAATATTCACTTTTAAACATTTTAGTTGATATATTACATTACATATTTAAATAATAGCTTTTACTAATAAAATATAAAAATCTCTAAACAGCTTATTACGAAAGAGGCATGTCCTCAATACAATATTTATAAACATAAATTCAGTGCTTAGATTTATTCCTTCTCTTATCTTAAAAGTGGCAGGCTTTCTAATATTTCTGAAATGGTAAATACAATAATATATTTTAAGGGATATTATCTCTTCATTATGTCCAATACCAAGCTATACCTATATTTAGATTACTGTGCATATACTATTTTGTGATTGATAGTAAAGAAAGTTCTGATTAATACTAATATAAATACTAAGCTCTACTCACCTGTTATAAATAAATTGAGGTCTAAGTTTGAACAATTTCTAGTCTCAGTAACGTTGTAAGTGAACAAAATCCATATTTGAACTGCCTCATATCAGTATTATCAGCTGATATGGTCACATATTCGTGACGCAAACAGATAGGAATGATTGACTACACAAGGTCATGTTTATAAGTTTTAATCAAAAGAGGAAAATGTATGAGTTGATTAATATTAACACATGGAGAGGCTGAGGAACCAAAGTGAAAACTACCCTTATTGCAGCTGACCGTGATTCAAATCCCGACAAGAGCAGAGAGGTGTAATGTGGACTTATTGTATAAAAATGGCAATTAGAAAACTCTGCTAATACACGTAGTTTGGCAAACAATATATTTTATTAGTTTATCGGACTCATCACTCATTCGTTATCGACATTATAAACAATAAGTTTTAAATATCAATACTGTTTATGTTACTATACTTGTAAAATGTAAATAGAAGGTCTCCATCATTTAGGAAAAGGGCATTTGAGAATATTGAAAACAGTGTTTTGATAAAATGAATCAAAAGTGACCGCTGCAAATCACTTAACGAATGAATAGGTAAAATTATATCTAGTTTTTTTTGTGTCACTGAAGAGAAAAAGAATAGAATTCAGGGGCCTGGTGGCATTTGCAAAATATGTGGCCCCACGATCTTTTTATGTTTGTCATATTAAAAAGGCAAAAAAACTTAGAGCCTTATACACGATACACTTTTATTTTTTTAAATCCTAAAATAAACAGTAATTCACGTGTTGGGAATTCGGTTTGATATCATCTTAGATTAATATCTATTTTTACTTTTTCTTGGCAAAACGCTCTGTGAAATCTCCCTACAAAAAAATAACTATCACAGATCTCTATATAAATATAATGTAATATTAACTTAAGTATAAAAAAAGGGGTGGGGGTAATCAAAACCAACTTATCGTTCAGATGCACGAAACTCTTAAAATTTCCGGACTATTGGATATGTTAAGAACAACCTCACTGGGCTTATCTGGTTGTCATAACAACCCGACACAATATGACCAACACTGGTAGTTGGGCACCAATAATACTCAGGGGACAAACATATATTACACATAAATAGACACTTGAATATTAATACGGTAAATTTATGAGGATGGGCATCAAATAAATATAAAGAATATTTTATTTAATTTGTTCGATCATTAATGTAATCTTGGGTTAAGCAGAATAATCTTCCTGTAGAACTCAGAAAACAACATTTCTAAGGAAACAAAAATATAATTGAAATGTAAATAATATACATATATCAACTTTTAGTATTAAATTTTAAATCTGAGAACATGTTCTTTTATCAATTTTAAGAAAGAATTACTAAAGAAATATTGAATAAAACTAAACAAAAATAAAGTGTGTTTTCAAGTAAACAAAAATTTATTTTGCTTCTAATTATTCGAATCAAATAATTAGGTTGAAAAAAATGTATTCTTGAGGTTCAAAGAGCCAAATATTATGAGTTTAATAATGGCTGAGGCCATGACAATGAAAGTTTACAAAGGGAAATGATTAATAATATAAACTTGTTAGTATCATTATGAAGAAAAATAGCTTTAATGATGGTAGTTGGGTTGGTCTTATGTTGAAAAATATCTGTTAGAAAATGATCGTAAAATGAAATTCTTCATAGTACAATTAATATTAAAGAACTCCCCTCACAAATATTCCCAGTCCTAGTTGGGATCTAGGACTAAATGTTGACACATTAACTTTCAACTTTAGTACCATTTTACCCGCTTTGGTGGCCACGTGGTCTAGCGCGCTGCTTTCATGTTAAACTAGACTGTAAAAGACGGGGAGATCTGGCTCGATATTGGTCGGGTTCAATGAGTTTTTTACCTAAATGATTTACCACTCTCCTTACACGCAAATGTGGGTGCACATCATCTCAATTAAACCCTCAAAATCCCTAAACCATTAGTGTCACTAATACATAAGCGTATACATCGAACGGGCAATAGGACGGGGTGCTAAAAATATCTACAATTTTGATATTTTCTCTTGTGGTGAAATTTACAACTGTAGATTTATGACCTCTTTAATGACGCCAAGACATAGAACCTCAATCAAAATTAAAATTGGGCCATCGCACGTTCACTAAGGATAATTAAAAAACATCCCATACTGGATTTGAAGAAGTGAGCTCTTACCGAAATGTACCACTCCCGGAAGTGTATATTTGAACTGATGATATTAAAATGGAGAGGTGAGATATAATAATGAGGAAGCAAAAGTAGTCCGAAAATATATTAAAATCGATATACGATCCTAGCTTTTCTTTTTTAAATTGACAGATCATGAAATTTGATGCTCGTGGCGTTTAAATGTCATCACGAATCCTTCTCTCTCTCTCTCTCTGTTGCTTGGCCTGATCTTTTATCTCACCCTCTAGTTCTCATGATTGCTACTAGGGTTGCCAACTTTAACACAATAAAGACAATGGCCTCCGTACTAAATAATGTTTGTAAATATTGTCTATCTCAAAGAAAATTGAAAGGATTAACTATCCCACAGTAGTAAGGGTCCAATATATTATTATTATTATTAGCACCACGTCTTACTACCCGTTCGGGTTATACGCACTTACGCTAATGTGTAATGGTAGGGTGATTGCGAGATGAAACGGAGGACCTACAGTTTAACGTGGGATCCAAACCACGGTGGAGGATTGGCATTCCACACATTCACAAGTTGTGATTAATACACGTCTTGTCAGAGGTGAAGGAAGGGTATGGAAATCAGATCCAATATATTAACTCCGATTGTTTATGTATATATTCCCATGTCCTGTTAGATTCGTAGAACGTTCAGATGCCGTGTTTGTTTTTATAAAAATAAACTTTATGGAAATACGGTATTGTTGGCTGAATTTCCAAGCTCCATGTGCTCATATTTGAATAATATGTACACTTAAAATTTACGAGAAATTACTAAAATAGCCAAGGGAAAGGTCTGTTATGTCACAACTCTAAGGAATCACCTTCTCAATTAACTGTATTGCCAATGATGAGACTAGGGTTCAAATCCCAGTCAGGTACACGAGTTTTTACCCCTAAATGGTTTTTTACACTCGTCCTCTATACGCATGTGGATACACTTTTATCTAAATTCAGTCTCATTATCCCCGACACATTAGTATATATGGGTATAATCCGAATAAATAGTAATACTCGACACAAAAAAATTAGTATATATTCTTTTACTTTATAAAAAAAACTTGTGTCATCACATCACTATATATATATATATATATATAGTGTACAATTTATAGGCCTACAATGTATATATATATATGTGCATGGTACACAATTTTTATAAGAGTTATAGAAAATCAGGATTTCCAAATTTCCGGTAATTTATTAATCTCAAAGGAACATTTATTTATTTATTTTTACGAATTCCGACACAATTTTATCAAATGATAGTTGTCGTGATAAGTCATTTACCTTGAGAACCTTCTTAATATGAGTGAATTATAAGCTTGACGCTTGGCCCTTTGGTATCGGCGAGCATTGACAAAAGGATTGCAACCAAATGTTTTGATGTATTTTAAACTGATTTTACGTTCATTAAAAGAAAGGTTTATAAATTGTGTGTATATCAGAAATGTGGTCATTAAAAGAAGGGAAGATTATAAATGGAGGGCACTTAAGTATTACCTACACAAATTTGCAATTTTTCAATTTATTAATACTAAATACACTTTAAGCTACCTTTATTGAAAATTATTTATCTGAGACCAAATTCATTATTATCTAAGCTGTGATTTCTTTTAATACAGATAAAATATACGTCAAGAGTGACTGTTATTTAAATAAAATGGCTAAAATGAACAAATAATTTAACTTCTCACGAAATATTTTTTTTAGATCATAATTTTTATTTTTATCTTCTCCCGACCCCTCGTATAGTAAAGTATTGTATCGTATTGTAAAAAAATAAATGGTACGGAACTCCACACGGACTTTCTTACCCCCTTGTTTAAAAATGGAGATATTTACTGAAAATTCGTAATATAATATACAAATTGCGCTATACATACGTAAAGCTTTTTTGACTAACCATTTTAAATTTTATAATTTTATTTTTAAATAATTAACGTATTTATTCTTATATTTGGACCAATAAAAAAATCTCGATATTGGATCCCAGGGGTCAACATTTCGTATTAAAATATTGACTTCCGCTTACACTTATTGGCATTTTATTCGGGGATGCACATCTTGTGGTTATCGTATTGCCTATAAATTTTGACAAATACAATAGATAAATATAGACTATGGAGTCTAAAATGAGAGAGATAGATCATTGATGTATCAGGAACGGATCCAGGACGGGGGCGTGCGCCCCCCTTCAATAAATTGACCCAATGAAATAAATTTGAAAGTCACTACTAGTTTTATAGTCACGTAATACTATTGCAAGAACCATATTCCATTTTTTATTGTTATTGGTGATATTATTAAGTTATTAATATATACTAATTATTATAAATACTTAAGACAGTCACATTAAGTATTACAGTGGAGAAAATAGGTATTAATGAAATTAACCAAATTTAAATTGCACAATTATCACTCACCTTGTTGCACAAACCTGTTTTGTATTAGAATTTATGTTTTCATTTTTATTATTACTATTTCAATGATTGATAATAAATAAAGATTTTTAAAATAATTTATTTTTAAATAACGTGATTTAAACAAAATATATGAATAACACTACACATACAACGTGTTAGTATGGCTTGGTGGTAAAATTTCCGGTTAGAATGAGAAATAACTTGCTCTGTTGTACTATGGAGTAGAGTTTAAGTTCGATTGTTCGAAATCTGAATAATTCCATCTATTTTGTCTAATTGATTGAATAGCTAAAAATTTATATAATAATTTTTATAATGTTTAAACTTATTTCCCTCTTAATGATAACTATTTGTTGATATATATTATTTGCTTTGAATAAATCTCAACACTAATCGCAAATTTAGAGTTAGTTTAAGGATTATTCTCAAATTTAGAGTTACACTGAATAATTATTTAAAGATTTACTCTCAAATTTTAAGTCTTTTTATGTTAACATTTCTTGAGGCCCCCCTACCCCCACCCCTACAACCCGATCCGGATAGGAGCACCCGCGCTGCCCCTCCCACCCCCCTCACGAAAATCCTGGATCCGTCCCTGTGCAGTAGGCCTACAAACTGTTCACCTAACAGGTTGAAAGGAAGAGAACATACACTTTTTGAGAAACCTAGTTATTTCTTACTCTATAGCATTAAAGAATTACTGCTTTAAACTTCGGTGGTATCTCTCTACAACTGAAGCTCACAAAATTGTATTGATATATTTGCCAGTATTTCAGAAACTATTGGTCTTATAAACATATTTTTCTTATAAAAGTTGTGTAAAGTACCCTAAAAGTCATTTTCATGGGAAAATTAAAAGAGCCAGTTTATTTATAATCTTAATCAACGCCTGGATACGAATTATAATCAAAATCGATGTAGCGGATTTTGAGAAAATCGATTTTTTCTCTTTTTGCCCTTTAATAAATTACCCTTAATTTTAGGGCGAGATATCCAATTCCAAAAACCCCTAGAGGCAACCCTATGAAAACTCTATTTAATTTTTTTTAAACCCGATTGGTTAAATAGTTTAGGCTTTAGTCCGAGGTACAGACAGACAGACCAACAGTTGGAAATTAAAAAACGTCTTTTTTTGTATTCGAGGGGTCGTGAAACGTCGAAATTCATCAAAATTTCGATTTCAAATTTTTTTTATGATAAAATTAATTTTTTACCTGTAAGATTACAAGAAAGTAAAAATAGTGCTCAAGAGTTTGATAAATGTCGACGTTTCCTGTCCACCTGAAAATGAAAAAGTGTATTTTTCGATGCCGTCTGTCTGTCCATATCTTTTTATTTCAGACTAGAACCGAAATAACTTTACCGATCGGGCTTAAATTTGACATCTAGGATTTTTATTAAGTCCCCTACGTTTTTTTTAAATTTGATATACAACTTAAAAATTAAAAGTTGTTTACTAAAGGGCAAAAAAAGAAAAAATCAATTTTCTCAAAATAGGCTCTAACGATATTGATTAGATTTTGTATCCAGATATTGTATAACATTATAAACAGTATTGATATTTTCACTTTTCCATGAAAATGATTTTGAGGGTGTATTTATATAAGCAGAAGTTTCAAATTTTGATTATCTTCGTAACTATTTGAGATATGAAATAACTTATCTTTGTAAAGCTATAGTACTAGTAAATATAGAAATCTTTTGTTTGAAATCTCTCTTTATGAAACAAATAATTTCTGAGATACAAGCAAACATGCTATATATATAAATTATATTTTACGGAGTACTTAGAAAATAATATGAAATTGATTGTTGTTATGCTCTTTGGTGGATAGAGATGCTTCTATTAACTCATTGTTTCTGTAACATTGTATATTATTTAATTTATGCTCATTCATGGAGTGTTAATGCAACAATTATATATTATTTCGTTTCACAAATCTAACGAGTTTTTAATAAAAGTCTCTATTTTAAGATTAAAGGAAGAGATAGTCTGTGTGGGGTACCGTACCATTTATTTTTATTAAATGCCCAACAGAAGAGTTATTAACAACTAAGTTATGCGGTAGGGAAAAGGAGGCTAGTATTTACAAAATTGCACTCATTTTAATATGGAGAAAGGAGGTAGAAATTTAAAAATCTTGTGCTTAAAAGTTTTTCCAAAGAATATAGTTGAGATTAAAGTTAGAATTTCCTAGTCAATGGTAACCAAGAGGGAAATTTAAGTCTAGTACTTTGAACAGCTCGATATGGCTTAAATTATTGTGAATAAACAATATTGTATAATAGATAAGGGTGTGTGGGTAGGAATATTTGAGGGTTTTTTCAATTTTGAGTGGTAGATGACTGATCAATACAGTAAATATTTAAAGTTGAATTTCTGGTGTAGAGCCATGCATAAACCCTTAATAAGTAAACACTTTATTTTTGTTATATTTTTTTGGTGAAAAAGATTAATATCACACAATTTTGAATTTTTAAATAAAATAAATATAGTCCTATACATTTTTTTCCAATTAGAAAAAAAATGAATTATTTAGTGACTATTTACTATGAAACCATATCTTAAAACTAAATAAAATTACTCAAACTAATTAATTTTCTCGAAGGAGAAAGAAAATTTATGTAACTTAAATTTTTCGATTATTGTAAAAATCTTCTAGTCGAGCTTAAGAAGCTACTAAAACTCTACTCGAACTCTAAGTTTTTGAGTACTCGATGCAAACCTTTGAAAATCTAAATCCTAATATGAATGATATCCGTATTTGAGTAGATATTACGTAGGCTATTATCAAATATTTTGTTTGGATTGGACATGTCGAATATAAATACATTCCTTATTTTCCATACGATGGAATTTATTTAACAAATTTGACTAAAAAAATGTAATTCGATTCAGGTAAAGATAGAAATATTTTCATTTTAAAATATATTTGAATTCGATTCGATCTAGGAAGAAAAAGTCTGTATTTGTTTCGAAATTGAAAATTTTGCATTAGTACAGGCTGTGACTGTTTTGATTCAAAGAGGGGGTGTAAATTATATCATATGTGTCTAAGTGTCGAGCTAACGGATCTTTCAAATAAGTATTACTCGCTTTGGTGGCCACATTGTCTAACGCGCTACTCTCACAGTGGCCTAAGCTGCAGATGATGGAGAGATCAAGGTTCGAATCAAGGTTGAATATACTGAGCTTTTTCCAAAATGGTTTTCCATTCACTATACCCACAAATGTAGGTACACTTCATATAAATTTAGACTTACTAATCTCTAAAAATATTACCGTAATTAATAATAAGCGTATAACACGGCGCTAAAATAATTATTAGGAATTCAAACATTTCATGGATTTTTTGTGTTAGGTGTTATAATTATAATAACATTAATTTTTAAATTGTGATTCACACTGGTAGCCGTGCGAGTATAATTTGGTTAGGTTTGAAGGTGACAGAGAATTCAGGTTTGGTGTGATAGGGGTAGAATGCCGGGCCTCTACCGTGGTTAGGATACCACGTTAAACTGTAGGTCCTCCATTTCATCTTACACTCACACTACCATAACACATTAGCGTAAGTGCGTACAACCCGAAAGGGTAGTAATACGCGGTGCTATTAATAATAATAATAATAATAATAATTATTATTATTATGTACTAAGGGTGGCTTTTCACTTTTCCTTCTCAGAAAATAAGGGTAGGTTTTCTCTAAATTCTATCTTAATTTTCCCTGCCTAATCAGTGCTAGTGCGGATAGATTTTCCAATTAGTAGGATGCGAAATACACTAAAATAATAATCTATTCTATATATTTGTGTAGCGGTGTGTTTAGTTTACTTAATAAACTTTTTTACCATCATTTGATTTTTTTTTTTTATAATTTACAGAAAAACTTTAGCGATTAATTTTATTTCTATACTAGCAGTCCCGCACGGCGTTGCCCGTGAGCCACTGTAGTATAATAATTATATAAGCTTGACAACCCCCTCCCCCT
>CABFVX010002353.1:0-39397 GCA_902151425.1 Timema shepardi | reverse complement strand
CGTTACACACTGGTATAAGAATTATATAAAGATATTAAAAAAATGTCTAAAAATTATAGAAAAATGTTAAGGGTGGACAACCCTTATCACTAAGGGGTATGAAAAATAGATGTTGGCCGATTCTCAGACCTACTCAATATGCTCACAAAATTTCATGAGAATCGGTCAAGCCGTTTCGGAGGAGTACGGGAACGAACATTGTGACACGAGAATTTTATATATAAGATAAAGTTGCCGATGTGCTGAACTTTACTTATTTCAATAATATTATTGAAATTTCTCCCCTTTAATTTAATAAATTTGAAAATTAGAATTCATTATATGTACGGTTGAAGTTTACAACTCTGTTCTAGTGTATAAGTAAATCTATAATGGTCCGCTTGTACTTCTATAATTGAAAATGCAAATGGGAAAAGTATAACAATGTTTACATTTAGTAATGGTCTAAGGTATTAACTCCAATTTTTTTTTTACATAATTTATTTTCACTATTAAAAGAAACTTCTGTAATTATCAATGTAACCTTATTAATACATAGTAGTAAGTACAGGCTTATTCATTTTTAAGTGAACCATTAAATTATGATTTAAAAAAATTTAAAACTTCTAATATGCCTGTGAGTTTTAAATTTTAATTATAAATCGTTAAGATTTTTTTTTAATCATTACTAAAATATTTATATGAAATCCTTTTATGTATTTTAATATTAACTTTTACATGATAATTTAAAAAATAAAATAATTAAACATCCAAATCTTCATTATCTTCTGTTTTTTACACTCCTTTTTCCTTTTATTTTTTATGAATTAAATTCTTATCTCACCAGTCACAAATTATTCGGACTTTCTCGGATAGGAGGGTAGGGGGCATGCTTTACATAATGAAACCCAAGCACACTCAGCCAATTTTAATCTTACCAACGCTTTTTCTCTTCTTCTGCAGAAATTACACTCTTTTGAATCAAAGGGGCATAAGGTACCACACGCTGTTACATGCACGAACAATTATTAAAACTAGACCATAGGTTATAAATATGTATATACATTATACACATATACAGCCACACTTTCAAGCTTACACATTTCATATTCAAAACAAAGATACCAACCAACTTATTATAACTTTATGTATAGCAAATTGCATTTAAACATTAAAAGAAGAATGAAAGAGCAAAGGCCACTTACACTTAACAGAAAATTGTAGATGCAAAATTTCTCATTTGAAACTCCTATAACATGTCAATAATTTAATAGCCATATCAGGCCTATTATTTAGTGGAATTGAGCTACACTCAACTCAAAATGTTCTGCCATCTTCTGCTGAGAATAGGCTCTGATGTGTCTTAAATGATTACGTTTGGTCATAAAATGTATTTTTTTAATGTTTAGTGTTTGTATTTTTTTCTAGCACCATTTAAATGTCTATAGGGAGACATTGGTGGGCACATGGACAACATGTATGGCTCATATAGTCCACCTTGCCAGTGATGGGGAGGTCGGAGTTCAATTCCCGTCCATGTACGATGAGGGTGTATTTTAATTAATTTTTTTAACGAGTCCACATTTAAGGAAATTCAGATATATTCCTCCCAAATTCTACCTTACTCATCCTTACCACGTAGCCGTGGTTAAAATTAGGATAACCTAATGGGTGTTAAGACACGGTGGATTCTATTTTATTCAATCCAGCCCATTTACGCCCTTTTACTTTTCATTTACATGCAAGAAAACAATAACTGAAAATAATTATTTGTTTGGAGGATTTAATGATATATTTTCAGTGATTGAACCTCAATTGTGGAATATTCCAACAAAAATTGACCTATTGGTTTGTAACGAAGTATTTAAAAATAAATGCCAGAAAGACGGAAGATAAGACACTCTTCCGCCCATTTCTCAAATTGCTGGATGCTCAGCAAATGGAAACAAGCTCAAAAGTGTACCTTCCAACAATTCTTCCCTTTTCTTCTTCCTTTCAAATATAACCACCACTCCCCTACTATCCCTCTTCCTCATTATTTTGCTGAGACAGCAATTGGTGTATTATGAGATTTATACTAACCAATAAGAAGAATTTACATTTCATTCAATTACATCACCGAGAGGGATAGTAGGCTTTTAAATATACGGATATTTTAAAATAAACACAGTTCATATTTGTAAATGAAAGACTTCGTGTTTTAATTTATTAGAATATTTTTTTAAAAACTGTGAGCATTTATTTATTCAAAATATTTATGTAGGTTTCTTGATAACGTACTTTAATTTAAATTTTATGGTTCAATTAAGACAAAAAGTAATTTTAAAATTGTAATAGAAAGGTTTTATGCTATCACAAAACTATATATTTTTTATTGTATAGTAGGCAATAAATCTGTAAATAACGAGCTATGTTATGTTAGCTTTCAAATTAAGAGGACATACAGATATTTCTAGAATGCTATATTTAAATTTTTAATATTAATCTATGATAAAGATCATAAAAAAGTGGTTTTGTTGTTTCATATTATTTCCAAGAACTAAAATTAAAACGTATTACTTAAAACGCTACTCTCCATGGCTTGAGCCCGCAAGTGAGCTATACTGACCAAGCGGCAGCCCCCTTTGAAGATGATAATACCAACATCTGAGGACAGAGGCTGTCATTTAGTCAGTACTACAAGGCCTATAACCTTTAATCTCAGTTTTCTAAACGAGAGCTGCTAATATTTTATTCAAGTGGTTCCTCATTTGACCTCATGAGGCTTAGTTTGACTACGTTATCGACCCATTACTTCACAGATACATTTTTGGAGCGCTGGTGATCAAACCCGAGACATTTAGATATGTAGCCAGTAATTCTGACCGCTAGACCACAGAGGCGGTTGAAGAGATGCTATTGGCTTGTTTAAAACAAATATCTACTCGGATGAGCCGTAGTGTATATACAATTAAGCTCTAGCCAGTTAAATCTGTTCGAAATATATTGACTTGAAAGACCTTACTTTTTTTGTTCGTTTTGTATTATTTTCTTTAGCTCATGCGTTTAAAACATGAATTTTATTTTTTAACAGCTTAATTAATGAGAAAGGGATTGGGAAGATAATTTAGAGGATGTTCACCTCCATTAGTATGGTGAGAGTATGAAGAAACCATATGGAAAACCATCTCCATTGCCAGCAGCTGGGATTTGAACCTCAACCTCCTTATCATCACTAGGAAATAAAGTTAATTACGAAATTGTCACTTTATTTGAGGTTTTAAATGTGCAATCAATTTTGAGTGTACGTATATCATTAGTTTACTTAAGCGTTTCTATCTTAAACCGTTCTTTTTAAAGATAGCGAAGAGAGCGAATAGTCGCTAGTGTCTTTCAACTATTAGCTATATATTTAAAACATTGAAAATAGATAACATTTCACAATTTTATTAGTTTTATTTTATAGTTATCGATAGTATCTATCAAAAGTGACAGCTGCGGATCACATGACTTAAAATGTGAATCAAGTGTAAGTAGATACATTAGCTTTTCTAGATATCAGATGTACTTCCTTTTAAAAAAAAAGTTTATACTTAAACCATATACGTTTGGAAATTAAATCAACCTAAATCATTGTTCTTAACTATATTATATTTTAATCTGAACTTGATAACAACGTTATATCGTAATTTATGTTATTTATGAACGTTGCATGTTCATATAAGCGGTGACTAGAACGGAAGACCTCATGCAGCCGGAAACTTTCCACTCAATAGACATGTTTCATGCCTACGTGTGGACTCGTTTTTATATACAGGGTGGTTTGTAATTTGATACAATAAAGTGCTGCAGTGGAATCGACACTGAAAAATAAACTAAAAATATCTTAATATCATATTGCCGGGGCCGCTTCTTTATCGACCGGTCAGACAGCGATTACCGTTATGTCATAAAGTTTTTTTAATTGGCCTGGATAAGGAAATAGAGCATTTTAATAGGAGATGTTCGACGTGTCAACATTTGCCTTCACAACAAACTTCAGCTATCCTGTATCATTACTGCCATATTTGTTGAAAGATGTCCGGCATATCTCGGATCGTCTTTACAGCAGCCAAAATTGAATTCAACAGATGTTCTCTCGTGATGTGCCGTTGAGAGTACACGATTCTTTTCATGTGTCACCGTGACCAGAAGCCCGTTACATCCAATCCATCAGCTGGGTTATCTGTCCAAATAGCGTCAGAATAGATCGTCATAATTTGCATCGACTCCATTATGAAGCAAACATGTTAATACACGTTGCTAGCAGAACGTCCTCCAGTACTTGGGGGAGAAAGGTCTAAAGAATGTGTGAGTAGCTTTCTTCTCATTGTCGTGCAGGAGTTTGATATAGTTCAAGTAAAATATCGCCCACGATTTCAACCCAAACGTTAATGGAGAAATAATGATATTGCGAATGGACCTGCAGAATGGCATTCTGATTTGTTTTGGCCCAAATATGCTGGTTGTGAAGATTGGCCCTGGAATTTCTGGTAAATGTTGATTCATCCATTGCCAGTATTCTGCTGAGGAATTTTGGATCTGTGTGGAGGTGCACCAGCCACTCACGAAATGTCCTATGGAATTCAAATTTGAGATTTGGCTTTAACTCCTACACAGGTTTAAAATGGAAGGGTTACAATAATTATACAGGTACTGTTCTCTACACGCACGTATGTCACAGGTAATGACGTGCAGATAATCAACGTGTACTTGTATTTGGTCAACGTTCCACATATTTCAGAATTGCCTCTTCCATTGTTATGGTCATGTGACGTCACGACATACCAGTGTTAACCATCACAGGAGTAAAGCGATCGGTTTTTCTCAGGCAACGATTTATTGCCACATATGTATTTGGATTTTAATGTTGTCCGATAGGAAAACTAAAGCATACGTACGAGCAGTGACAGTGGAATTCTGTCACTCCTCACTGCAAATCAGAATCAAATCGGTCAGTTCTTAGTTTGTGTATTGCCCCCAACCCCACCTTACTGGCTACTTTCAATCACAGCAAGTAACTGAGTGTGACGCTCCACGTCCTCAACATGACGAATTACGCATGCGCAATGCTATCCCAAAATGTTTTCATATCTGTATATAAAGAGTTTGGCATAAGTCACTTTACCGGAAACGGAAGGGATAGTATTTTTATCTTAAATATATAAAAAATTAATTTACCTGTTATAATAACTCCCATTGTTTTTGATGCATTTACACACCTATCTGATACAGATTCTATCATACAATTCTGGCTCAAATATTTCTTGAAATTAAATTCTATAACTTCTTTCAAATTGATCCAATCACGCGGTTTCATAGAAAAAACATAGTTTTACATTATTCACTACATGGAGAAGTCACATGGGGTTAAATCCTGAGATATTGTAGGTCACTCAATGATTCCTCTTCTACCTAACCACTCGCCGAAGTCATCATTTAAAAAGTAATGGACAGCAAGTGAAAAGTGCGGGAAGTTCCTTCTTTATTCCCGACCAATAATCCTGTCCACGTTTTACAAAATAGGGCTTTTCTCCAATTTGATGATTACTTCATGGAGAATTTATAGGTAGTTACCCGTGGTCAATCTTACATCGAATAAGTAGGTTCCAATTATACCTGCACTGCATATTCCTGCCTAACTCTGACACCTGGTACATTTAATTATTCAGTGATGACGTCATGTAGATTTTCAATTGCCCGATAAACACAATTGTGCCTATTACCACGTCCATTTACTTTAAAAGTAATTTCATCGGTCCACAATATACGTTTATAGAATTCAGGATCCGCCTCGTTTAGGATAGTGTATTCCTCACAGAATTGAAGTCGCCTATCTGGATCGTCCTCATTCAAGGCTTGTATTAGCATAGGATTGTAAGATTTTATTCTCAAAATTGTTAACATTATTTTAAAAACTTGACTTGGGCAACAGTAAACTGAGCTAAGGACAGTAGCGGTAAAGCGACTTATGACAAACCCGGTAGAAACAGTCCCGGCACTACGTTGTGATGATAATTATTTTTACTTTTCAGTCTAGATTACACTACACCAATTTATTGTATATAATTACGAATCATCCTGTATATAGGTATCACAACCTCACTAATTAATTCCTGTATTACAATGGATTTTTTTTAAACATAAATTTGCTTTTATTCCTCATAAAGTACGAATAAAATTCAGCTCAAGGCCATATAATAATACTGAACATTTATCATCTGAAATTGCTAGTCTTGATCAACTTTTTAGTTTAGTCTTTTTTTGAGCTTCAAAGAGTTTCAACACGTTATGGATAGCAGAGCTGCAATTTTATTCTTGGCTACGGCCGTTCTTTCAATGGCGACTGCTGGGGCGATGAAACAGCTCTATAAAGTTGGTAATCAACCGATGTTGTCGGATTTGTTTTTGTTTTATTGTAGCTTTGTTTTTTAAGTTTAGTATGCAAAAGGAGTTCGTATTCTCTGACGAATATGTGAAGGGACAAAAGGTTGGCTCTTTTACCGTGCCTTAAATATGCTTATTATTAATAATTTAAACATGTATCAATGTGTTTATTTCATGATTTTAGTGGCTTAGTATTATTTAAATATTGTTAAATTAAACAAAAAAGGCAGCCCCAATTATTAAATTTATCTTTAAATGCTGTGTGTAATTCCAGAGCTTGGTCCCATTTGTTTATTGTAAAATAGTATCCTAAATACATAAAATATACTCACCAATTTTAAACACCTCTAATTACACGGCTTAGTCAACTTAGCTTATTGCAAAATATAATTACGAATCCCAAATAACTAATTTATCCCTTAACTATGAGGGATGTATATGTATATAATTTCGAGGCTTTATCATGCATAATTCTCGTAAAACATAATGACCTAAACAAATATTGTTAGTTTTAGCTTAACATTAAAGAAAACATAGCTTAAAAAGTATTCAAATATTTAATCTCACCCTAAACTGAGCTAGATAACACTATATTCTTTAGCGGACGCACAACCGACCATCCAACCGGATACGTTATTCTGTAGTCTGACACCTTTGTCTACTGTGATAAGAGTTGAAGGTTCGATTTAAAGCATGGCTGACATTTCTTTTAATGGGTGAAATGTGAGTTTACCCTTTCACAGTGATAAATTATTAACACCCAAGCAGTGGATATTGTGCCTGACCTTGTATTAAGTTAGATTATAAGGGATATGCAGCTACTAGAGGCCTAGAAAGCCGGTAGTGGAAAATATATGACTTCAATAAAAAACTGACCTAGGACACAGGCTGGAAACAGTAACGGAGGTAAAGTAAATGGGGTAGATGTGTAATTTAGACTGTTAGAATCATTCGGAAACACAATTGAAGAATCTCATTGTAGACTTTGTGATCTTTATTTTTAACACCGCGTCTTACTACCCATTCGAGTTATACGATAGTCTATTATTACGCTAATGGTTTTATGGATTAGGGTGATCATATTTTTAGAAAGTGTACCCGCATTATTGTGGAGAGAGAGTGAAGTACTATTTTGAAAAATATCACCCTCAGTACAATCGACAGAGATTAGAACCTCAATCTCACCGTTATCAGAAGTCTAGTCTACTGTGAGATTAGCGCGTTAGAGCTTGCAGTCACCAAAGCAGGTTTTTGTGATGTTAGGTGTGTTAACTTTGTGGGCCTACAGGGTTGAGTTTAGGTACATAATATTTAAATTAGGACTTGTCACAGTTGTCATTTATGTTCGATGTTCATTTATTACATAATAGCTAATTATCCGTCCTTTGAACTTAATGTGCTTTATAATTAGTATCTATTTCGCGGGAAACTTTTAAAGTTGGTCCAACAAAATCTCTATAAGCAGAAGCTGATGAAAAACTAAAACGTAGTGTTTTGTGGTCACTATCTAGAAACAAAATGGCGGACGTAAATTTTTACTAGCGTTGGCCTATATGTTACCTGACGTCGAAGTTATGGCCTTCGGTAATTTCAGCACAATCGAGTGTAGTGGTTTTTGTGTGAAGGATTGATACGACACCAACACATTTCTATATAGAGGTACACTTTTAACTATATGTGTAATTTACTATATATATTTAAAATAAATGATTATATATACTTTTTTATATTAAGAATGTTTAATTCACGGTTAAAGTTATTCACATAACCAAACGAATGAAGTGGGGATGAAAACTTAAAATATAGAGGATATGTACCCTCACTTGCGTTGAGAGGAAGCAGGAAATAACTTAAAAAAACCCACCTTGGCGGCGTAGTTAATTAGCACGGTAGCTTTGTGTTAAGCTAGACTTCCGAGGATGGGGATATCAAGGTTCGAATCTCTGTCGGAGTAACTGGGGGTGGGTAGGGAGTGTTCCTGAATTATTTTACATTTTTCCTCCATGAAAAGGTAGGTTCACTTTCTCTAAATTCAACCTTACTAATTCCTACAATTAGAGTAATTAGTGCTTAACCTGAATGGCTAGCAAGATGTGGTGGTGTGGTGTGGTAAATAAGTAAAATTTAAACAAAAACACTTCAGTAAATCCAGCTGGGATTCTAACCATGGACTCCCTTCACCATAAAACTAAATAAAACGGGATTAACACTTTTATTCTCTTGTTCAAAGGTATAATCGGGAGTCGGAGAATTGGTCTCCAAAATTTTAAAAGAATTTAAAAAACTTTTTTGATATTCATCTAAGGTTAATTATAGAATCGAATTAATTTTCACTTTACGAGTATTTGATTGTCTTGGTGTGCTATGCTTGCAGCTTACCACCCAGATCGATAAACCTTGTGCTGATGTTGAAGAGAAACTCATCCAGTTGAGTAAACTGAAGGTGGATATGGCCTCTGTGAATATTGCAACCGTTAACGCTGCCTTCCAAGTCAACCGAGAGATAGAGAATATGGACGTAAGATTTATTTTAACGTCTATATAACAATTATTAGGTCAAGTTATAAGTATACATCAATGAATAAAAAAACGTAGCTTAAGCAGGATTGCAAGGTAGAGGTCTAAAGCGGGTTTCCACCAACCACCAGAAGATAATTTTGTAACCATTAGCCTGTATACACCTAGACGCTTTTAAACAAGGTATTTTATTGGTATTTGTTAAATTGATAATTTATATTTTTACTATTATATGATTATCTAACAAAATAAATAAGTAGGCTTAAATTAAAGTTGGTTTAACCGTCACATAGGGTTACAGTCACAAAAATCACCGATTATTTATAATAGTTAAATGTCTAGCCACTGTTTAACTCCTTGATAGAACCACGTGTGAAACTGGAAGATTTGGAACCTGCCGCAATATTCAGGACTTAGGACACTTCCTAGACTGCATGAACATCAATTATGACTACTAGGGAGTATGAACACAAGGATGTGTGGCTCTTGATATTTTTATTACTCACAATGTTTAACTGGTTATACCTTACCCTTCCTCCCCCATTTTATTATCTCTTAGGATCTGCTTGGATCTCGAGGCGTCCCCAAACTAAGATAGGGGGGACTCTAGCCCCCTTAAGCCCCACGTGTTGATGCTACTGCAAATAATACCGACAAGAATAAACCTTTTTGATCAATTACAAAATTAATTCTAATATATTCCTTCCACACATCCTTCTATCTAGAGCTGTTAATCTTGTATTAATTACGGCGCGGGAGATTAGTGGTTAGCTCAGTGGTCAGAGCATTGGTGTACTAAGCCAAAGGTCCCAGGTTCAATCTCCATCTCAAGGCGTAAGTTATCATTTTAAAGAATATTATATTATATATATTACCAATATCTATAAAATAAAAATATTAATTTTAAAATACTATCACTGTTGGAAAAGTAAAAAGATTTGTTTCCTTAAAAATATTCTACAAAAAAATATTAATTAATAATAATAATGATAGTAATAAAAATACTGCCCATCTAAATAACATCAATCGTAGCCCAATGGTAGAAGTATAAGTCAGTATTAATATACCGTTTTCCAAGGGATGCTCGAATTTATTGTGAACTATAAATATTCATTTAAATACTTATTTTAATATATCTATTTTTATTACCTTATTTATATTTTTTGTTTTGTAAACGTCACTTGATTGTTTTTAATTTAAATTGATATTTTTTAGTAGCTAGAGCTTTAATTAATTGGGCCAATCACTGAAAAAAATAATCAGAGGCTCATTTATTCAACTCATATGTTCATGGGGGCCTTTTGGTACATTTTTGTATCTTTAAAGAGAATAGGTCGTAATATACATTATTTTGTGTATTCAAATGCATTTTTGGCACTTTTAACTGTTAAATTAATTCATTATTTCTGACTATACTTGTAAAACACGTATACTATAAAAGGGACACATTTAAAAAAATCCTCTCAGAATATGTCCTTTTTTTCTAGTTTAGAAAATACGTTAAAAATAAACGAGTTTGACAAAAAAAAGCTTAATATTTAAAATAAAAATTATATATTTATAATTTATTCAAGAGTTAGATAGCTAACAAACAATCTGACCTGTCTATTTATTAAACTACATAAATAATGAAACCTTAATGTAAGAATTTGAATGAAATCAAATGAGTTTGACTTTAGAAATACAATTAATTGAAATAAAATACAAATATATATGTTTGGTCTGATGTATTTTAAAGATATACATTTCTTTTGATACCCAATAATGATTTATCAATGATTTACTTCAACAAATGTTTAAACATCTTCTTGATAAATCAATTATTTGAATGCATTTTACCTTTACCTTACAGCTCTTCTAGATCTTCAACAAACCACATAAATTAATACTATATTCTAGGCCTACATTCACTAATGTATTTTTAAAGATAATTATTTTCTATACGCCTTCTTTCACAACATATTTTAATAATCTTCTTTAGACGGCATACTTATGTTGGCCAATCAGTCTGGGAGAACCATATTTCGATTCTCTGCTCGAAAATCACGTAGCACAAAATAAGATGCGGTTCAAGTAATTTGAAATATGACGCATTGCAGTTGTACAGAAAACCCGTGTTATTTATGCAGGGGTCTGTTATTTATATGTTGGGTAAGGTTAAAGTTATCTAAATGTCAGGAAGGGATTAAGAAACATTAACTTTTAGGTTCACTATTGGATAAAGTAATAAAAAGGTGAAATTATCTAATATTCAAGGAAGTTTCCCGTCAATTATCGCAGTTCTAAGATAAGATTGAATAGTTTCATAGAACTGGCCCCCCTCAAACCAATTATTAATTTTACAGTCAATTTTTTTTAAAATTATTGAGGATTGTTTTTTGGTTTTGATTCTACATAACTAGCTACATGCTACATTCTACATGATTAATATGCGCTCTTCGGGGAGATGAAGGTAATGTGAGCTAAAGGCAGAATGATTGAAATGTTTATAGCAAAAAATAGTTTTTCGGGAGATGAAATAAATACAATATTATTTCGGTGGTTGTTTAGTTGGATTTACTACATGTATTAATCTCAAAAAGTATTATTCTAGATTATTTTGCATGGTTAATGTATTATACATTTTATGATTAACTTTACAAACGAATATATACAGTTATTATAAAATGCCAATATGGTTAATAACTTTTGAGACTACTATGTTTAAAAATAATTTAAAATAAACAAATCAGCTGAAGAAATCTGACCCCGTTATATAGTAGTCAGCGCACCTGGTTTCTATCCTACGGGTCCCGAATTTGATTCATAGCTACTACCATAGGTAATTTCCCCAAAAGGGGAACTATCCCAATTATTACCAGGTTCTTGTTAGGTAGCCTCAAGTTGGGTTAAGGGTTTACACTTGTTCCACAATCTTACATTCACCATCTCAATCACCTCATCTCATTTAGAGATAGAAAGAGCCCTAACGGAAAGGATGTGTGATCAGTACAATCAAGCGGGCTGAGTCCCTGGAAAAGGTACGATAGTACTGGCTAATCTTTCCACAAACTGGGCCACGAGGGATGTAGCCCAGACACGCATATTATTATTAATGGCATACCTATTATATTTCTATTCATAAAGTTGGGGGAATAAAACAACTCGTCACAGTAGCCGTGTGTGCGCGTGTGTGTGTGTGTGTATATAAATAAATATATATATATATATACATTATGGAGAGTTTGGTGTCTTGTTGATTCAGTTGAAAGTGAACATGTGGAACTGCGAGGAGAACTTTGCTGACTACTCGTACGAGTGCTTTAACCAGGGAACATGGAACGTGACGAACGCCTGTGAAAACCTACAACCTCCTTGGAACGTGTTCTCCTCATGCCCTATCAAGCCGGTGAGTCCTCTACAACATGTTCACTCACGAGGTATATTCCGTTTCGTAGGAAAAACCCGCTGACGTGTGTGTGCGCGCGCGTGCGCGCCATTTGTGGCCATTTTGAATCCATAGTGGTACAATTAGTTTGGGTGCACGCCATTTTAGAGTAGTTAACGATTTAAGGTCCATTTTGAATCCATTTGGTCAATTCATGAGTTTGTATACCATTTGAGCTAAGTAATATATTTTTAATCCATAGTGGTCTAATTAATTTGGGTGTGTGCCATTTGAGGCTAAGGTAAGTTTGAAGATCTATTTTTAATCCATAGTGGTCCAAAGTGTTAGAGCTTAATTCCATTTTATCGTGATGAGATCACAATTCTAGGGTTAAAGCTACCACAACGTTCACTGGAGGTATGATGTTTACTGTACTGATAGCTTAAGTCGCACCTCCACACTGAGGAGCTTAATTTATAGTGTCAATAAGAGCTTTGTCTAGTTTAATGATTCGGCACGGGAACGTATTAAGTCTTTGCGAATTAGGCTTGTGAAAATAACCAGGTTTATAAGCTAGTAAGTGCTATAAGTGCTCAAAATGGTCCCCTTCAACCTGAGTGCAAGCCCACATTTGTTGTGTCGTAAGAGTGCCACACTCGTTCGAAAACACAATACAGTGCAATTCTTGAATTCAGGCGGAAGGTGACCATTTTGAGCACTTTTATAATGTTAAGTAACTTCACATTACTCGAGTAAAAATATGACTAAATATCTGATATAAATTCAAAGAGAACTACTGTTTTTATGAGCTTTTTTCCCCATAATTTGTGTGCCTCCTGTCCACCACTGAAGTTGGTCCACTTGTTACAATACTCTCTGGTGAAACCGTACCATAGTGGAAACAATCAAGGTAAGTTTGATATCTTCCAGAGCAAACGAAAGTGTACATCCACCAATGTAAGTAACCGTGATAGCGTTGCTCCCAGGCAGGTGAATTCATTTATTTTATGGAGTTGACCTGATAATATAACACGTGAGGTCATGCACCTAATGTCAGAGCACTTTTATCGTTCTTTCTCCCTTGTCCCCCGACCCCCACCCTGGGATATATTTTTTAATTCTCTCCTTTCTTCTCAGGGTACGTACCACATTGTAAACGCCCCATTTCTCATGGAAGTGACCAAGAGACGCGCCGCAATCAATAATTACTGGAAGGTGAACGTGGAGGTCTACGAGGAAGGGAAGAAAGTAGCCTGTGTCGGTGGTCGCTTGGCCATCCAGCAGAAGGTAGAAAAATGGGACTCAGAATAATGGCCACCAATAGCATGTCACATGTTGTAAGCATATTCAATAATGGCTTTGTTTATTGTGAGACAAATGCATAATGTTTTGTGTGATAAAGTATATTAATATGTATTCTTAACCATAATTATGATTGAATTAAAGAATAATATGTTTAAATAAAACCAAAAGTAAACATCACTTTTGTTGATTCTTTTTGGAGGTCTAAAACTACAGTTTCTTAGAAAATCATACTTTTGTTTATCCAAGTTGGATACATTTTACTAGGGCTCTATTATTATAATAGACGAAACTAATACAGATAGAAAGAACTAGATCTACTCCAATTTTCAACCTGTGGCTTGTTTCTATATATACACCGTTAAAACCAATGGACATTTGTGCAGAGAAGATTAATTTGTGTGTTTTGACCTTAACGATGAAGGTCAAAACATGGAAAATTTTGTATGTATTTAGAGCTCAATTTATTATTTAATAAAATCTCAACTTTTAGGTGGGTTGCAACCGAAATTTCTACAGTTTAACTCACTTTATTGAAGCCCACAGACGAAAGTGGGCTTAGTGAAATACCCCTAAAAAAGATAATTTAAGAAAAAATTTCTCTCTTGACCCATGTGCAAGTACTAGAGTAGGTTGTTATTTTGTAAGTTGTGTGATAATATAGTCAGTTTATGTAGAATGTTAAGCAAACTGCAAACTGCATACTTCACTTTTTCACTTTTTGAAGACAATGTTACTCAGGCGCGCTCCACCGGAAATCAGACAAACCTCAGCCCGGTATCCATCACTTTCCTCATCATATATCGTCTAATTGTTTCTGCCCTATCCTGTATAAAACCTAGCTAAGTACAAATCCTAGGTTAAGGTTTTGTCCCCCCCTCCCCCTTGCGCATGAGCAAGTTAGTAAAGATGGCCGTAAGTTTGCAAGTCGTGTGATTAAATAATCGGTTCACACAGAAAGTGTACATTATATACCCTTAAATAAATACACTATAAAAACTACTATCTTACTCCTTAAATTGAAAAATAATACCTGGACACGGGAAATAAACACAAGACTGTCTTAGAACGCCAATGGTCCCGGGTTCACTTCCCGTGTCAAGGTGTTATTTTTTTTTCAATTCAAAGAATATGAATATATAAATGCGGATATAACAGTAAATAGGAATATAATAGCTTGACTATTTAATCCATATTTAAACTAGCTAAATACGAATACAAGGTAGAGTTCTTTCACCTAACCCTCGGGCCAGTAGTAGATGTAACCTACCCGCATCATCTTGTGTGTGTGTGTGTGTGCTCGCGCGGAGAGGCTCCTAATGACCCCTTTCATCTCCGTGGCACCCGGGCGGGCGCTGCTGACCGCGGATTAATATGCCCTTTCATTCCCTCAGCACCATTATATACCTCCAGAATTCTGAGCACTTTCCATTCCTTTCGACAGATTTAATTTGTCAGGATCTTACCTAGAGATATCCGTGTGGGGAGGTGGGCTCGTTGAAGCTGAGACTTAAGTAAGACAAAAAGAAGAAAACCAATTCGGAGAGAAAAGAGAATATGGTGGATGAACATTGTGGTACACCGGCAAATGTATTTCTGACTATGGAGGTACGGCGTGTACACAGGTTCATAGAATTAAGGGAGGGATGCAAAGGTCTGTTGGCCTGGCAGTGTAAGGGGGGATAAATGTTAAGAAGGGTAAGGGGGATTAAATGTTTAACGCAATTAAAAAAACAGGGATAGGGAAAGAATGTGAGGGGAAGAAGATAGTTTCCCCCCCCTCAATTTCATTTCAAACTCTCGTTTAGGAACTAATTGGTGTCCTATTTTATTCGAGACGTAATAAAAACAAAATTACCTTTAAGTCCTTACACTGAGTAGAAAAACTTTCAAATAAGTTGATCTAAAAAAAAAAAAGAACTAAAACTTTCTCCGTGGTATTGTGTTCAGTACATCTGGATACCGATGTAGGGTTCCTCGGTTTGAATCCCATCTGGTGCCATATGTAATCTTCCGAAAGGAGAACTATTAATACACTCACCAGAATTGGGCTAGTTAATCATGATGCAGGTTAAGAATTTCCACTGGTTCCACACCCTTATATTCACCATAATATCATCAGGGCATGAAAAGAGCCTCCATGGAAAGGACGTACGATTAGTACATTCAGGCGTTTCCTGGGCTACGGTAAAAGTACTAGCTTATATTCCAACAAACTGGCCAAAGAGTAATACTATCATCCATTCTAAAACAAATATCTTTCAATCTTGACTGGTCATTCATTTAATCAAGATGTTTGAATAATAATAATACCACTTAACAACGTAATCAGAATTATTTTGGTCTGATGAGAGCTACCCATGAAGAAAGAATGGCAGAAGGGATTGTGGGTAACGATCTTATGGTGAGGAATTAATTAATACTTGTATTTAAGGGAGGGCGGAATATGTAAATCTGGCACACAGAGCTGGATGCTTTTCAAATTTATATTTAGAGTCTGGAAGGAATGACATTTTAGAAAATGTTACTTTATTTCTTTGCGGACAAAACTTATGGCATTTTATTTTACCAAACTATGCAACCATGTTTAATTATTTTTCATGATTATTTCATGACTCACATACGTATTTATGACACCAACACAAAGAAGAAGAAAGAGTACCCATCTATATCTTTGAGCCACCTTTCGTTGTCCTTTTTTGCATTCTTTAGTAATCATTTCACTTCTTGTGTGTTTAAGATAATTTAAAGCAGATTATATAAACTAAAAAATTATATCGGCCCAATGAACTTGGCTCACAAAGATTGTAACAGGAAATTTAATTTCATGACTTTATTTTAAATGCCAACGTAATTAAAATATAATTTTATGTCATTTCAATTTTATAGGCATTGATACTATATCACAATTGGCAATTGACAATATTATGAATATAATGCAATAATTATGAAAACTTTAATAGCAGTCAGATAGTGTTTTTCCTATGAAAATTGGACTATATTACACTGGCGATGTTTTAGTCTTGGACAAAGTGGTTCATTTTTTATTTACCAACGAATGCTTTTTAGGTTGTGTTTTATACGTTTCTAACAACCATTACTAATATCGAATAATACAATTTAAAAAATAAAAATAACCCAACTAATATGTTTATAAATATTCTATCTCTAATGTTTTAAGCAAGGGCCTGTGCCCAACTCTGGCCTCGAGGAGTAAGATGGGGATGTAGCGGACGAGAGAAAAGGTCAGTGTCTATGCAGTTTCTATAGCAAGTAATTTTTTTGGTTAAAATAAATAAAATCTCTCTTCAGTTCAAACATGAGTTTAATTTTATTATCATGATGACATAATCAGTTCTTTAATAAATTTCAAGGGTGTCCTGGAATTTAATGTCAAGTTTTTCTCTTAATTTAAAAAGTTTGTCAGTTAATGCCACTATTCTCATGACAGATATTTAACAAATGTTGATATCACAATGCGAAGAAAATTACACTATATTTCTACAGGAGAAATATTCTATTTATTCCAGTCAACATTTTTTTGCCATAAAAACTTCAAAAACTCCATTATTTTCTCGCGTTCCATACATGTCCACATTAAGGAATTAATAAAGTTCAACCCTCAATCTTAAGTTTTTGCTTGACGAAATATTTAAACCAAAGAATTTCAATCCAAAACACTAAAAATATCTTTCCCCGTAATTTTTTCGCTCGCAAAGATGATTTCGTCTTAAAAAGACCCGTCATAAGGTATAAATCTGTCGATAAATGTGTTACTTCACAAATTCTGAATTTTATTTAGCTCTACTTTGAATCAAAATAAACCACTTCCTGTGATTTTGTGGTTAGAGTAATCGAGCACAACTCCTAGGGACCTCTGGTTTAATTTCTGGTAGGGGCGATGAAGTTATTTAATCTTTTAAAACCACGTCTAACCACCCGTTTGGGCTATAGGCTTATGCATTAATTACAAAAGTGGTTTTAGGAATTAAGAAGGTTATATTTAGAGGAAAATACCCACATTTGCGCGGAGGAAAAGTAGATTAAAAAAAAACACAACACTCGACCATGATTCGAACTTGGTTTTTTCCTTCATCATCAGTAGTCCAGTATAGTGCGAAAGTGACGCCATAGACCGTGTGGCCACAGAAGTGGGTCTTACTGATGGTAATCTAGTAGATCTATTGGATATAGAGTTGGATATGTAGTAGGTGTACCATAGTAAATTAAAATAGTTATTAAATCTTTCGTAGATTTTGTTAGAAAGTGCGTGTTAATTCCATGATTAAAAAGACAGCCTTCAAATGTAGTCCAGATAATTATAATCCTTACACCTGAACCATGTGAGCATCCGTGTGGGTTAATATGTTTCTGGAATGTATGTAGAGTATTTATAGATTTTTTTATCTGTAGATTTAAACACTCATTTCATTAAGTAGCAGTTTGTGTAGTAACAATTTATATATAATTTCAGAGTCTAGGTATAGAGTTTACAGAATCTACATATAATCTATATGAGATATGTTCGATCCAGATTCCCCAAACCCCTCTTTCTCTCAAGCCCGAAAAAGAACCACCACTGTTTTCCGGCCACTGGTGCGCAGAAAGTTTGCGGCTCATGACAATTTATTTACTACACTCGATGTAAACTCCTTTTCACTCGGATATTCCCTCAGTGAAAATAAACTAATGAGTGGCATAAACATTTATCATGTGTTCTGTAATCCAATCTACTGCGTGATATATTTCCTTCAGCTAAAGAAATATACAGAGTGCCTCAGATTTTCTTTTTTTAGCATCACATCTAATTTCAGATATTTTTATGTAACAATTATGTTAATGGTTAAATAAATTAGTTATGCTATGTTTATAGAGGTGTATCCACATTTGCGTGGAGGGAGAGTGGAAAACCATTTTGGAAAATCGCCCTCTGTACACCGTCGAGATTCTAACCTCTATCTCACCGTGATCGGCAGTCTAGTTTACTGCGACTCAGATTTATTCATAGAGAGTAACGTAATATATGTAAAACCATATTTTTATTAAATAAACACATTCGCTTATGTTTGTTCTTCGGCTTTGGCATGTTTTGTAAAAAGTTTTATCCAGCTATTTTAATCGCACAGTTATTGAAAAAATACAATGATATACACTTTAATTTTTTTAGACACTCTACTCAGTGTATGGTACTACATATATAGTGATCAGCGTAACACTCAACTTTCAGACGATTTCACCTCAAGTAAAGAAAAAAAAAAAATCTTTGAAATGAGTAGGGATTTGTACCGATAAAGTCTCCAGAGCTACTAGGAAAACAAATTAAGCCAAAGAGCCTTAATGGCCTGAACAATGTCACGAAGCTCCTTAGAGAAATATAAACATTAAGTAACTATTATTATAATAGAATGAAGAGTTTGTCTGCATGTCATGAGCATTTCACAATACATACAGCCCTTGTGCACAAAAATATGCACTTTTAAGGTGAAATGTTAAAATATGCATTGCATTCTTTTAAATTAATTAAAAACTGGTTCGGAAGAAGTGAAATTAATTTTCGTTTCTGTTTGACATAAAGAAAACTCTGCCAGGAGTTACGGTGAGTTCTTCTGCTAGTTCTAAATAAAGGTTTTCCTTACTTTAATAAACCTGCATTAAAAATATCTAATATTGACCCAATTTATTAGAAAAAATTAATATAAATTTAAACGCCATTCGGTGGATACATGTTTTAAGGCATCACTCTCGCAATTGACTAGACTGCCAATGACAGAGTAATCAGAGTTAAAATTCAAATTAGATTAAGGGAGTTTTCCAAAGTTGTTTTCCTCTTTCTCTCCACTCAAATTGGGGTACACTTGTTATTAATTCAACCGTTCTCGTCCCTAGCTCACTAGCGTAATTAGTACATGCGCGGTTAGTTTGAACAGGTAGTGAGGCGCGAAAGTAAAAATATATTTTATAAAATGTGGAAATCACATATGGACGGCCAGCTTGACCATTAAACACGGTAAAACATACATATCACGAGTAATTCGATGACACACGCCATTAATTTCTTACACACGGAAGAGCAAATAAAGCCTAATAATAAAATCATAGCTTCAGACGCAAATATGAAAGCTTAATCGAGGCAGCTTCGGCGTTAATTAGCACCAACATTGAATAAGCGAATATTGCAATTATATTTCTGGTAAGATAAGGGAAGTAATGAGAAATTGAAATAAAGTACGGGCCACCGAGTATAAATCCGTATTGCAGGCAACGTTTAACATCACAAATGGTGATCTTTGGGTACAAATGGGGTACAATTATTTTATGTTTTTATTTAAACATTGTTGGAAAGTAATATAGTTGAACCATCTGAATTACGTGACTCAAGGTCACAAAGGAATGTATCCAGTTATATATATTTGCGGCATAAGGCCCTCCCGAGTCGAAGATGGCTGTGCTATCTGATATATCGTGATTTTAATTGCTCGTTCATATGTAGATGACGGTTTTCACACATTCATCAACGAATCGGCTTTAAATATGACTAAAAAAATGACCCTGGGCACGGGACTATTCCTGGATAATTTAGCATTTGGAGAATTTATGTATTAAGCTAAAGGTCCCGGTTTCTATTCCCTTAACCAGGTGTCATACAATTTAAATGATTTGTTATTTAAACGTGGCTGTAACTTTAACTAACAAATATAATAGCTTGGCTATTTAATCTAGCTTTAGTGATAGGTTCTGCGCATAGCAACTAATTCTTCGATAAATAACATCTTGTATTGGTTTTATTATGATTTTATATTATTGAAACACCTTCTTTTAGAAAATTCAAACACATATTTTCGGTCAAATTTGATTTAAAATGTGACTATATAATAGTGTTATTTTATAGTTAATTATGATATATATAATAAGTGATGGCTGCAGATAACATGACTGGACATATGGATAGGTGAGAGTAGATATGTACACTTTTTCTAGCCTAACGATATGTCAATTCCAGTGGCAGCTCGTAGCTAGAATTAGTGGGGGTTCTGCTCCAGAAAATATTTAGCTTTTGTTTTAAAATTGTGTAAAAGGAAAAAATAAATCATGTATAAAAATAAAATTTATTCAGGAACTTGATAAAATCTTAACAAAAAAGTTTGTTTTTACTTACATTAACTTTTGTTATAGTTCAAGCTTGATTTATTCATTTAAAAATGATATTCATTATTCTTGTTTTAATTTGCGCAAAAAGTTCAATCATTTTATCCTTGATCTCTGGATGACAATTGAGGAAATTTTTCTCCATTGAAAGTACTGCAAGTGGATTTAGTCTTTCTGTTAAATAAAATAACAGAAAAAAAATGAATCAAATATAATAGCAGGAAGCGGAATATTAATCTGACTATACACTCTTTTACACTGTATCACATTCAAGAATATGGTACACTATTTTTAAGCACAACACACGCTGAGTTAAAATAACTTCCTTCCACCCCCACGCCAGAGCCGGCACTGCGAGAGATACAGTGCTATCTCTACATGGCAGTCCCGCCTTCCTCTCCACCTTCTCCTATGTGCGCATGCGCACTACAGTCAAACACCACGTCACTGGCACTGTGAAGCACACAGTTCCATACAAAGATTTTTGTAGCTTTTTCATAAACTGGGGGATGACTACTGAAGTACTGACACTAAGCTTAAGGAGTATATATTATACTACAAAAATAAAGATAGAATTAAAGAAAAAGGACTCATTATATTAAATGTTATCGATAATATCAAGTGGAAATAGAGGGTGCTGCAGTTACGCAGTGCCTATACACAAGCCGCCACTGGTCAATTCGTAAGTAAATTCGGAAATACGCAAGCTAATATAGAGGAGCATTAGCTGTTATCGCTTCTGTTTCCAAGTGAGATATTTTATTGGCAGTAGATTACAATTATTTTTCTATCGAGTGTTCAAGGTGGCATGAAACATAACGTGAGTCAAAGTCAGTATTTGTGCTGTTTTTAAGACAAACAACTTTTTTGGCCATAGTAAATAAAATATCAATTCACAAGTTGCTTCTGGTTTATTTTTATACGTATTAAAATATCAATAGTTCTTGAATATTTGTCATGAGCTTAGTGGTATTTAACCAACACCTTTTCAAATTAATAGATGAAATATTGGTCAAATTAAATAACGACCATAAAAATATTCGATAAATGTTTAATTTAATTTTTCATTTATTTCTAGTATTTAATGTGCTCTTTATGAACCGACTGATTATATCAGCACACGCAAATATCTAAGGGTGAGCTCTATAGGTTCTATCAATTTTGCAGAGAAAGGTATTTTCATACCCCTTCAAGGGTTCTTCTAGATGTCACAATCGACAAGGGACCAACGGCTTTAATTCCACTACGAAGAAAGTAGTGCTACATTTTTTATTGCTAAATAAATCCGTCAACCTTAGCTAGGTTTAAACTCACGAACATCGGCTACTGAGACGAGCACTTTACTTCAAGACAACCGAGGTTGATTTTAGATTACTATGTGTAGAATATTAAACTAAACGTATATAAAAATAATACTAATCCTCTATGGCGTCAGCCCACAAACAAGCCTTAGCAACCATAGTACCAGCATCCTTGTATAGAGGGTGTTATGTAGGTTATATAAAAATCTCTCTGGTCGTTAATCCCAGTTTTCTAGACCTGGGTCGTAAATTTTTCGTTCTAGGTTGCTCCAAATTTGTCATCATGAGTCTGAGTAGACACCGTTTCAGACTTTCAAAAAAAATATAGGAGCACCGTTGATCGAACCTGGGACCTCTGAACCCGTAGCGAGGAATTCTGACTACTAGACCACAGAGACGGTACTAAACGTACCTACCGAAACCAAATTTGATTTATTTATGACAAAAAATATTTTTCTATCATAAAAAATGTAAAAATACAGGTCACAATCCGTGGTACCTTAGCACACATATTTTAATGTAATAATTTGTTACGAATTTGGATCAATATGGATTGCCTTTAAGTTTTATTTAACCATAACTAAAATCTGCACTAGTAATATTGTTTTAGTTTTAGGTACAAATCCGACACCTTAGCTCAGTCGGTAATGTATCTATCTACTGATATAAGGGTCCCAGGCTCGATTCCCGCCATAACAATAAAACGTATAGTTGGTGAAATGTGGGCTTACCCTTTCACATTAATAAATTAATGGCCTGGGATTGGCTGCTGTGCCTGTTCTAGTCATAAGTAGATTATACGTTGAATGAAGCTACAACAAGACTAGAAAACCAATAGTGGAGAATATGTGGCTTGAATAAAAAACTGATCCGGGCCACAGGCTGGAAACAGTATGGATGTTTAAAAAAAATATGTTTAATTATTTTGTTGATGCAAAATAGAACAGCTGAACAATTAAGCATGTGAATGTCGCAAGCTCTAAATTTTAGAATGAACCTCAGTTGAAATACGTTAATCAATTCCCGAATCTTTTTCAAATGCAGGCTACTCGACATATCAACCCTCTCTCTATACCCACCCTCACCCCCCACACAGACACCTTTGTTTGCCTCTTTGTCTCTCACAGTTTTTATTTGCTGTTTCCCTAAATAATATTATTTTTTATTTTTCATTGAACGTTTTGAGTTAAGAAATTAAGGAATCGATTATTGTACTAACAAACTTCTGCTCTAGTCTTTAATTTAATTCTTGTAGTAGCTACTTAGAGCACTATGCACTCATGCCCTCTTGTTTAATAGAAAGCCGCCAGTGTTAGTAATACAAATCGTGTAGGCATGTGTGTAATGTTCCACTATGAACATACTGAACAGCCCTCGAACAAAGACAAGCATGTCAGTTTAAATAGAGAACAGAGAAGGGAACGAGACGTGTCCATACCTATTCATAATCAACCGTGACATGTTGTTGAGAAGGGACACAAAAAATAACCATTAAAGGAAATACACGACTACACATTCAAAAGAGTAGTTTTCCAAATATTCCTTTCAAGCGAGTCATCACAACCCCTACAGTCCGTTCAAGGAAACTTTGCCCTTTTTCAGACAGAAGAAATGTTTTTTTTTTCATACGTCTCACTCAAATTTTATCCACACATAAACTAAACAAGAAAATCTATTAGGAGTGAGGAAAATTGTATTTAGAGGGCGGATATCAGCATCTGCATAGGGACAAAGTGGAAAACATTTTAGGAAAGTCCACCCTCAGTACACCCAACCGGCATTCTCTTCAATCTTTCACAATCCAGTCTATTGCGAGAGTGACGCCTTAGAACATTATACCACCGGTGTGATTGAAACGTTAACAAAAACCTCTCTGGCTTCATCGATCCTTATTTTAATAACGTACATAGTTATGATATTTTTATTTGGACTAATCTAGCTCATTCTTGCACTTAAAGATTATATTATTATTATTATTATTATTATTATTATTATTAGCATCGCGTTCTTACTACCCGTTCGGGTTATACGCACTTACGCTAATGTGTAATGGTAGGGTGACTGTGAGATGAAATGGAGGACCTACAGTTTAATGTGGAATCCGAACCACGGTGGAGGCCTGTCATTCCCCCTTAACGATGATATAAAATGCATCAACGTACTTGTGTTATATTAATATAAGAATTAGAAGTATATTATTATAATATTCTAAAACAATTTTAAATACTAAACAAAGATGTTTACATAGTTTAATCACCTAATATTTTGGACACATTCAAAGTGAAATGAATGGATAAAGGAAAACCAAATAGAGGGGAAAAAAAATTATAATCACAGAAAACATTAAAGAAATACACACAACCATATACATTTATTTATCATGTGTACTGTATATGAATCCTCGCTTCTCTTATCAAGTAGAAGAAGTGAAGTTTACAGTTACAAATTATAACATTAAGGTTTGACAGAAATATACAAGTATATCAAATAAGTTTATTTAAATGTAAACAAGAAAAATAGAATTTCAAGAGTTTTAAATTGATATTAGATCAAACAGTCCATTGTTATTAGAGATAGCTTTATTCAGTTATCATTCTCGTATACCTCCCGATAGGTAGGAATAGAAATAATCACCTTGATGAACAAGAACTAACAGAATTAAAATATAATATATAGTTTAGCAACTCTTAAGGTGAGGATCAACGCTCATTCTCCTGAGGAGGAGCGTCTGTCTCAACACAGCGGCAGTCAAATATAAGCAACAAATAATAATATGAGGTTAAGCAACAATGCAGAAAGACAATCCACCCTAGTTAATCCTAGACTAAGACCTGAATGGTATATTCATGAATACTATTGACAATATAGTGAATGAAAACCGGGGGTATTTAATCCTAATTTTATAGAGTTACTATGAATGAAGTTATATAAGCTTGAGCTTAAGTTAAATCCATAGAGAATTACGAAAACCTAAGAATAATCTCCTTGAAGAGGAAATAGCATATTACAAATAGTAAATGGCGAGCTATCAGGGATCTATGCAGTTACATTTTGGCCGGTCAATTCCTATTAAGTACTGCTTGTGCATTCAATAGTAGCCTATATTTATATTTCTACCCTAACTTGAGCACACAATAAATAGTACAAACAATATTCGTTTTACTTAATACAAACGGCGCCTGAAGGGGTCGGATACAAAGTACTATCCCCGCGGGCCACTACTACGAACTAGTATGGCTCCCACAGTTTGCGCGCCACAAATAGATATACCAAAAAGGAAATAATAGAGACTGATATCTGTCATTGACCTAACTAGGTCATTGAAGAAAACGTTAGATAACCTGATTTCCGCCATAAATAGATCCTAAACATGGTAATACCATTCAAGGAGTCATTATTATACACTAATATATAAAGCTATGTGTTAATTTCTTATAAAGAGAAGTAAGACACACTGACATAGTTTATAAAGTCGTATGGACCATGATAAATGGAGAGACCAACGCCTGACACATCGTAGTCACCATCAGTTTCTTCGACGATTTAGAGATGCGTCCTAGTTCTTCCTCCATCTAATTGATAAAACAGAATATATATATATATTCTTTCTATTAATTATATATATATGTGTGTGTGTGTGTGTGTGTGTGTGTGACGCTTATATAGTAACAGAACTGACGAACTTGGGGACGGTTTGCATCTGGACATCTAAGGGGGGAAGGTAATTAAGTTGCGGAATTGAGCTAAATGACCACTAGCGCTTGTTGATTGTGTGGCGCACAGATAAAAACTTCTCCGCCATTTCTTTAAAGCGGGGCCTGCTGGTTGGAGGTAGTTCTGCTGATGGTTCCGGCATAGTCATCTGGGGCAGTTTTCCTGAAGTTTGGATGTTTCCCGGCAACATGAATCCACAGTGAGTTAATACCTGTCAAAAACTTTTAGAATATATTATTATTATTAGTACCACGTCTTACTAACCGTTAGGGTTATACACACTTACACTAATGTGTAAGTGGTAGGGTGGTTGTGAGATGAATATGGAGGACCTACAGTTTAACGTGGGATCCGAACCACGGTGGAGGCCTGGCATTCCCCACATTCACAATATGTCTTGTCAGAGGTGGAGGAAAGGTTTGGTAATCAGATAAACCTGTGCCAGGATCGAGGATTGAACCCCGGCCGACAGCACAGAAGTCTGACACCTTACCCCTAGACTGCCAGGACACCTATTTTTTTAGAATATATTAGCTCTTGTATCCATCGTATTATATTTAAGTTATTTCAAGTGTTGTAAGTGTTAAACAGCAGGTTTAACATGCTACATATATAATTCAAATACACACACATATATAATATAAATACTATACTTTTAAATATAATGTACTTGCTTGTGTATCATTTTTTTTTGCAAGGGGAGTCTATTAAGTAGTTATGTTATTTTTAGTATAAAATAATCAAAAGGGAATAGAAAAAAATCTTAATTTACGTTTAAATATCAATCCTTTATTGGTTTAGATTGCAATAAAAAAAAATCGAAATTAGGCTGACTAATATACGAGGTCAAAATAGATAAACTACCTGAACGTCTTCTAAAAACGGACATTTCTTTTGAAGATTAAGTTATGTGTTCCCTATACAAAATACTTTGAACTCTTGCCTGTTGGTGCGAGTATAAAAGAAGTAAGAGTGTCAAATTTTGGATAGAAGGCTGTTAAAGGTTTGTAATTAAATCCAATCGAATGTATTTTAGAATTTTTTTTAGCAAATTTATCCCGTTTACTCTTTTCACCCATTTTTGTAATTTTTACCCTCTTTACACTTTTCAACGCGCTTACGCTTTTTTTCACTCCGTTATCCTTTTACCCTTTCTACAGCTTTTTAATCTTTTTACCTTTTTGTTTCTTTTACACCTCTTTTCACCTTTACATATAATAATTTTTATTGAATTCCTTATTGCCCTTTTTACCATTTCTACACTTTTTGAAATATTTGCTCAAATGTGCTATTTCTCATTTTTATAAAATTTTGGCATATTTGGCAAATTTTGCAATTTTTGACATTTTGATTAGATTCCCTCTTGCAATTTTTATAACTTTTGGCATTTTTTTCCTTTTTACTCCATTTTACATCAATCATCTGTCTTAGCCCTGGATAAATATTTTAGGGTAAAAAGAATAATATGTTTAAAAAGTTGAGGAAGGGCAAAAAGGTTAAACAGGGTATAGCAAGTGAATGGTATAAATGTTGTATGGTAGAAGGGTAAAAAGGTAAAATTTAAAAAGGGTTAAAATGGTAGAGGGTAATAAGGGTAAAGAATAAAGAGGGTAAAGGGTAAAAGTGTAAAAAAGGATAAAGGGTAAAATGATAAAAGGGTAAAAAAGGTAAAGAGTATAAAGGGGCAATCATAATTACTGGTAAAAAGTATTACCATATTATTAAATAAATCACAACATTTAACAAATTAATAAAATATAACAATTTGAGAAGAAGCGTTTTGTTGTAGATACCAAACTAATCTTGTTAACTCTCCATGGTAACCAAACTTCCCTGGCCATCAAAGTACATGTTACTTTGTATGAGATGTGGAAGTAAAACTTTCTTATATACATTTATATACATTATATCTTAATGGTGTTATCCTCACTAAAATGCATAAATGATAGCTTCGGCTATTTTATTCATTTATATGCAATCCCGTACAATTATAATATAATTGTCAAATGGCAGCAATAAGCCAATTACCGAGTCGCGGGTGGCTGCATTGTCTGATGGCTGTGATCTTATATAATCACATACTTATAAGCTGACGACTCCCGCACGTCCTTCATAGACTCTGCCTTAAACTATGTGTGAAGAGTGAAGAATGACCATGGGCACGGGACGAATCATGGATAGCTCAGTGGTAAGAGCATTGGCGTACTAAGCCAAAGGTCCCGGGTTAGATTCCCGTGTCCAGGTTTCAATTTTCAATTTTCAGGACATGATATATAACAGGTACCTATGTTTAGGTTAGGTTAGGTTAGGTTAGTTTAGGTTAAGTTAGATTGGGTAGATATGAATGAAATCTGAATTACAGGAGATAAAAAATAAAGTATTGCTTTAGCACAGAATAAGTAGCTGGGTTTATCAATTGTCTGAACTAGTTCGACAAGACCCTTCGGTATGGGCTCGAAAATACCTTTTAGAATGTCTTGACCGTCGGACTAGTTCGACCGTACCCGAATAAAGGCTCGTTGACACGGTATTAGTTGACTAATGCAAGTAGACTAATTTTGTTGCGCGCTCACAGCTTGCACCGTGTAAACAGACAAGCAAGTCTACTTGCAAGTGAAAAAGTTGGTCACTTTCCAACTTTACTAATGCAAGTAAGACAATTCAAAATGGCGGCAAATAAAGAATTGGTTGTGCGGGGAACACTTATTTGTTGAATGTTATGAAAATAATGAGTTTTTGTGCAATTTTATGCACCGAATCTATAAAGATAATAATGCGAGGGATTTTGCACTAGAGGATATTGTAAATTTATATCAGGTGTACATATTCTATAGAAGTTTCCAAAATAAAATGTTAGGTCTACGTAAATATTAGAAATGTGCCTCGTGAAAAATATAATTTAATATCGGTATGCAAATGTTATCAATAATTTGATCAAACCATTATTTCCTACCAGTCAACGTGGCATGTGTATATTTTTTATATATAATCACAAAATATAATACAACATTGTAGTACCGTGATTAGTTCCGGCAACATAATATTCTCGTTATCGGCACGTAAAGTATGAACGGCCGGCAGTTTTCACGCGAAATTTTCGGAACGTTTTCCAATCTTAGTATTTGACACTTTAACCAATCCTTTTAAGTTGTAATTAATAATGTTCAGCCCACACACTTCAAACACTTTAAAATAATGCTTTGGATATTTGAGTAGATACATAATGTTGCACCCTCTCTGAGTCCTAATACTACTCGGCCATAAAAAGTAATAAAAGGGAGAGGATGAACTTAACATACATGATGAATGGAAATTATAAAGACAATTTAGATTCAACAAAATGAGCAGTTTATTCATTTAAAAGACAATAGCGCAGATAACAATAAATGGTCTCATTATATCATTATGAGTACAGTTGGAAATTATGCTCGAAGCAAACAACTTCATATCATTAAAGTTGCGCAAGTGTTTTAACAAAAGGAAACATGAAATCCATCATAATATTGATAGACAAGTCTATATGAGACAATACCACAGCGTATATATTTAAATGCGATACAAAATTATAAGGGCCTAATGGGCACCTTGATATGGTTCCTAAGGTTTCGTAATTCACAGAAAACGATATCATAAATATAAAGTAATTTAAATTTGACGATCACACAACAGTGTTTACAAAACGTGAGGGTTTGACTACCATACCTAAGCCAAACTCCCACGGGACTATCCGGTCTGACTGACAATATGGGACACACAGTTCCCTCAATTAACAAAACTTTAGCTGTTCAAACAGAACTTACGTTACAAAAGATTAAAGTCATCCTAATTCAAGTTCCAATAAAAAGTTACTTCACGTTACGTTAATTCAAACCATAATTTTAAATATGAAAAGTTACTTCAAATAAAGGGAATATCTCTACAATTCCAAACAATTAAATATTAACATGTCAACTTCTAATCAGCACATAACTGAGGATATTTACGAGAATAAATATATAAGTACAAATCCAGCGCCCGAGTGGCGACATTTTGAAGATAGAGTATTTAAATTAAATTGACGATTAAATTATAACTACGTTAGATTTTGAAACTGAATATTATATGCAAAAAGTTAATAGTTGATAAAGAAGTTAGAGTTCATAACTACACTCGTCTAATGCGACGATTATGATACATTTTACAAGTATTTCTCCAGCCATTGTCCAGGTCCATGACAATGGTCTGTCGTCGATCGTTGATCGTAGGATAGTCAAGTATGGCAAGCTTGCACAGCCATTATATAGCGATTTCGTTGTTCTGGAAGGGAGGTGAGAGTACACAAAATACAAGCATGATGACGTCAACGATGCCTTGAAACAGTCACGTAGACCATTGTTGATTCCACTCGCTCCATAGGAATATCCGTGAATATCTCCAATCACCCGATGTTTTGAAGGAGGTTCCTCTAGTATCCATCAGAGGTCGGAAACATAATTTTTGTCTAGTTGAAGTTGATAGTTCATGGCTCATTTCACGCTAGTACAGTCGGAGTGCCGGGACGCTTGTTGACCCACTGGATCTCCCTTGACCCACTCGCCAATATAGGATTCCAGGTGCCGGCCAGCCTTGCAGGATTCTATTGTGAGCAGATTAGTATTTTAAGTACATGAACAAATAATACTTATAATTGGATCGAGTAATGAAATATATTGTGCCGCCTCGTTTTTATTATATATTCTTAGCCTATAAGAACTACAACAGAGAAACATACTATTGTAGGAATGCTAATTGAGTTGAACTTATATTAGAGCGGGTAGTATGCTTTGTAGCGATACATCTATTTACGTTAGTATTGGGCGGGGTCCAGTTGTAACATTATACCACGTAATGTTACAATAACATAATATCATCGCATAGCAAACCAGATCGTTCATATTTAAACCAATCTACAAATTAATGAATTATTATTTTTAAGGAATATTTTAGGCCTAGCAAGCTGGCATTTCACAAAATATTTTGTTACTAGTATACAAAAATTTAAAACAGGGTTTAAAAACCTGCGTTAGGCCTATTTAAAAAAAATCCCAACCGAGGTTTGTATTGGGATTTATTGACCTTATTTGAGTTTAATTTGTATGCTAAGTGAGTTAACAAATAAAAAAAAATGTATAATAATTATTTGGGATCAACTGAAGTACATTTTAAACTATTAAGGAATAAAGAAATATGAGATATACTAATTACTAACTTTTTTTAAGTTGTTTATAATTTTTTTAACAAGTCAACTAATTATGATACGTTGCGTTTAATGAAAATTTTTAATTTATTTAGTCACCCATTCTTATTCTATATTCACCCTTTCTAGATCCTAGCACATAAGCGTAATTAATATATGCCTATACGTATAAATGAACCGAACGAGAAATGAGACGCACTGATAAAAAAAGATTGCCCCAATAGCGAGATCAGTTAGCACAACTTCATTTTCAGACATGTTTTTAGAATCGATACTAATACAAGTGAAAAATGCGTGTCAAGACAACTAACATGTTAGTAAGCTAATACCACTAAACTTGCATTATCCACTAACACCGTGTCAACGGGCCTTAAAGTGTAGGTATATCCACTAACTTTTCTGGATATCAGATGTTCTTCCTTTAAAAATAATGTGTTTGTAATTAAACCAATATACGTTTAGAAATTAAATCAACCTAAATCATTGTTCTTACCTATATTATATTTTAATCTGAACTTGCAACAATGTTATATCGTAATGTATGTTATTTATGGACGTTGCATGTCCATATGAGCGGTGAATAGAACGGAAGACTTCATGCAGCCGGAAACTTTCCACTCAATAGACATGTTTCATGCATAAGTGAGGACTCGTTTTTATATACAGGGTGATTTGTAATTTGATATAATAAAGTGATAGAGTGGAATCGACACTGAAAAATAAACCAAATGCATCTTAAGTACATATTGCCATGGCCGCTTCTTTATCGACAGGTCAGACAGAGATTACCGTTACGTCATAAAAGTTTTTTTTTTGCCTGGATAAGGGAACATAGCATGTTAATAGGAGATGTTCGAAGTGTCCACCTTTGCCTTTACAACACACTTCAGCTATCCTGTATCATGACTGCCATGTTCGTTGAACGATGTCCGGCATATCTCCGATCGTATTTACAGCAACCAAAATTGAATTCTACATATGTTTTCTCGTGAGGTGCCGTTGAGAGTACACAATTCCTTTAATGTGTCACCGTGACCAGAAGCCCGTTGCGTCCAATCCATCAGCTGGAATATCAGTCCAAATAGCGTCAGACTGGATCGTCATAGTGTGCAGCGACTACATTCTAAATCAGACATGTTCATCCACGTTGCTAGCAGAACGTCCTCTAGTATTTGGGGGAGAAAGGTCTGTAGAATGTGTGAGTAGCTTTCTCCTCACAGTCGTGCAGGAGTTTCATACAGCTCAAGTAAAATATCACTCACGACTTCAACCCAAACGTTAATGGAGAAATAATGATATTGCGAACGGACCAGCAGAATGGCATTCTGAATTGTTTTGGCCCAAATATTCTGGTTGTGGATATTTACACTAGAATTTCGGTAAATGTTGATTCATCCATTGCCAGTATTCTGCTGAGGAATTTTAGATCTGTGGTGTGGAATTGCACCAGCCACTCGCGAAATGTCTCATGGAATTCCAAATTGATATTTGTCTTTAACTCCTGCACAGGTAGAAAATGGAAGGGTTACAATAATTATTCATGTACTGGTCTCCACATGCACGTATGTGACAGGTGATGACGTACAGATAATCAAAGTGTACTTGTATTTGGTCAACGTTCCACATATTCCAGAATTGCCTCTTCCATTGTAATGGTCCAGTGAAGTCACAACCTACCAGTGCTAACCATCACAGGAGTAAAGCGATCGGGTTTTCTCAGGCTACGATTTATTGCCACATATGTTCTAGGATTTTGGTGTTGTCTAACAGGAAAACGTGTAGCATACGTACTAGCAGTGGCAGTGAAATTCTTTCACTCCTCACCGCAAATCAGAGTCAAATCGGTGAATTCTTAGTTTGTGTATTGGCTCCCCCGTCTTACTGGCCACTTTCAATCACAGAAATTATTATTATTATTATTATTATTATTATTAGCACCGCGTCTTACTAACCGTTCGGGTTATACGCACTTACGTTAATGTGTAATGGTAGGGTGATTTTGAGATGAAATGAAGGACCTATAGTTTAACGTGGATTCCGAACCACGGTGGAGGCCTGGCATTCCTCACATTCACAAGATGTCTTGTCAGAGGTGAAGTAAGGGTTTGGTAATCAGATAAATCTTTGCCGGGACCGAGGATCGAACCCCGGCCGCCAGCATAGAAGTCTGACACCTTACCCCTAGACCGCCAGCTCACCAACCAATCACAGAAATTAACCTAGTGTGACGCTCCACGTCTCCAACATGACTAATTACGCGTGCGCAATGCTACCCTGAAATATTTCCATGTGACGATATAGATAGTTTGGCATAAGTCGCTTTAGCGAAAACGAGAGAGTTCCTATTTTATCTTAAATACATAATTATTTTTTTTACCTGATATAATAACTGCTCGGAATGACTGCCATTGTTATTGATGCATTTAAACACCTATCTGATACAGATTTACAGATTCTATCATACTTTCTGGCTCAAATATTTCTTGAAATTAAATTCTATAACTTCTTTCAAATGGATCCAATCATGCGTTTTCATAGAAAAAACATAGTTTTTCATTATTCACTACATGGAGAAGTCACATGGAGCTAAATCCTGAGATATTGTAGGTCAATCAATGGTTCCTCTTCTACCGAGCCACTCGCCGAAGTTATCATTTAAAAAGTTATGGACAGAAAGTGAAAAGTGCGGGAAGTTCCTTCTTGCTTCCCGATCAATAATCCTGTCCATCAAGTTATCAAAAATAGGGATTTTCTCCAATTTGATGATTACTTCACGAAGCATTTCCAGCTCGTTAACCGTGGTCAATCTTACATCGAATAACTAGTGTACAATTATACCTGCACTGCATATTTCTCTCTAACTCTGACACCTGGTATATTTAATTATTCAGTGATGACGTCATGTAGATTTTCAATTGCCCAATAAACACAATTGTGCCTATTACCACGTCCATTTACTTTAAAAGTAGTTTCATCGGTCCACAATATACGTTTATAGAATTCAGGATCCGCCTCGTTTAGGATAGTGTACTCCTCACATAATTGAAGGCTACTATCGAGATAGTCTTCATGCAGGGCTTGTAGTAACATAGGACTGTAAGTTTTATTCTCAAAATTGTTAACATTCTTTTAAAACTTGACTTGGGCAACAGTAAACTGAGCTAAGGACAGCAGCAGTAAAGCACCTTATGACAAACCCGGTAGAAACGATCCCGGCACTACGTTGTGATGATAATTATTTTTACTTTTCAGTCTAGATTACACTGCACCAATATATTATATATAATTACGAATCATCCTGTATATAGGTATCACAACCTCACTAATTAATTTCTGCATCTCAATAGTATTTTTTAACTATACATTTGCTATTATCTCTCATAAAAGAAGAACTGCATTCAGCTCAAGGCCATATAATAATAATGAACATTTATTTATCATCTGAAATTGCTAGTCTTGATCAACTTTTTAGGTTAGTCTTCATTTGAGCTTCAAAGAGTTTCAACACGTTATGGATAGCAGAGCTGCCATTTTATTCTTGGCTGCGGCCGTTCTTTCAATGGCGACTGCTGGGGCGATGAAACAGCTCTATAAAGTTGGTAATCATCCGATGTTGTCGGCTTTGTTTTTTTTAGTTTAGTATGTAAAAGGAGTTCGTATTCTCTGACGAATATGTGCAGTGGCAGAGGTATAGGGACAAAAGTTTGGCTCCTTTACGGTGCCTTAAATATGCTTATTATTAATAATTTAAATATGTATCATTGTGTTTATTTCATGATTTTATTTGCTTAGTATTATTTAAATATTGTTAAAAATAAAAGGCTTTGAATGCTGTGTGTAATTCCAGAGTTTACTCACAGTTGTTTATTGTAAAACAGTATCCTAAATACATAAAATATATTCATCAATTTTAAACACCTCTAATTACACGGCTTAGTCAACTTAGCTTATTGCAAAATATAATTTCGAATCTCAAATAACTTTTTTATCCCTTAGCTATGAGGGATTATATATATATATATATATATATATATATATATATATAATTTCACGGCTTTATCACGCATAATTCTCGTAAAATATGTCCTAATATAATATTGTTAATTTTAGCTTAGCATTAAAGAAAACATAGCTTAAAAAGTATTCAAGTTTTTAATCTCACCCTAAGCTGAGCTAGATAACACTTTATTCTTTAGCGGACGCACAACCGACCATCCAACCGGGTACGTTATTTTGTAGTCTGACACCTTTTTCTACTGTGCTAAGAGTCGTAGGTTCGATTTAAAGCATGGCTGACATTTCTTTTAATGGGTGAAATGTGAGTTTACCCTTTCACAGTGATAAATTATTAACGCCCAAGCATTGGATGTTGTGCCTGACCTTTTCTTAAGTTATATTATAAGGTATATGCAGCAACTAGAGGCCTAGAAAGCCGGTAGTGGAAAATATATGATTTCTATAAGAAACTGACCTAGGCCAAAGGCTGGAAACAGTAACGGAGGTAAAGTAAATGGGGTGGATGTGTAATATAGTCTGTTAGAATCATTCGGAAACACAATTGAAGAATCTCATTGTAGACTGTGATTTTTTTTAACACCACGTATTGCCACCCATTCGATTTATATGATAATATATTATTACGCTAGTGATTTTATGGATTAGGCTGATCATATTTTTAGAAAGTGTACCCGCATTATTGTGGAGAGAGAGTGAAGTACTATTTTGAAAAATATCACCCTCAGTACAATCGACAGAGATTAGAACCTCAATCACACCGTCATCAGAAGTCTAGTCTACTGTGAGAGTAGCGCGTTAGAGCTTGCAGTCACCAAAGCAGGTTTTAGTGATGTTAGGTGTGTTATCTTGTTGGGCCTACAAGGGTTGAGTTAAGATACATAATATTTAAAATTAGGACTTGTCACAGTTGTCATTTATGTTCGATGTTCATTTATTACATACTAGCTAATTATCCGTCCTTAGAACTTAATGTCCTTTATAATTAGTATCAATTTCGCGGGAAACTTTCAAAGTTGGTCCAACAAAAATTCTATGAGCAGAAGCTGATAAAAAAAAAGTAGCGTTTTGTTGTCATCATCTGGAAACAAAATGACAGACGTAAATTTTAACTAGCGTCGGCCTATATGTTACCGGACGTCAAAGTTATGAACATGGGGAATTTCAGCACAATCGAGTATAGTTGTTTTTGTGTGAAGGAGTGATACGATACCAACATATTTTTATATAGTGTTACGATTTTAACTATATGTATTATTTAGTATAATTATTTAAAAATAAATACGTATATATACTTTTTTATATATATAATGTTTTATTTACTGTTCAAGCTATTCACATAACAAAAAAATGAAGTGGGGATCAAAAGTTAGAATATAGAGGATATATACCCTCACTTGCGTTGAGAGAAAGTGTAAAATCACTTAAATAAAACCACCTTGGTGGCGTAGTTAGCTAGCACGCTAGCTTTGTGTTAATATAGACTGCTGAGGACGGACATATAATGTTTTAAAACTCGGTCAAGGAACTGGGGGTGCGGGAGTGTTCCTGAACGATTTTATACTCTCCCTCCATGAAAATGTGGGTTCACTTCCTCCAAGATCAACCTTCCTAATTACTTTCATTAAAGTTATTAGAACTCAATCGTGTAACCCTAATGGGTAGTAAGATGTGGTGCTAAATAACTAAATAAAATTTAACAAAAACACCTCAGTAAATCCAGATGGGATTCTAACCATGGACTCCCTTCACCATAAAACTAGATTGAACGGGATCAACAGCTTTATCCACTTGTTCACAGGTATACTCGGGGAGTCGGAGAATCGATATCAAAATTTTAAAAGTATTTAAGCGTTTTTTTGGACATTCATCAAAGGTTCATTCTAGAAACGAATTAATTTTCACTTTACCAGTATTTGATTGTCTTGGTGTGCTATGCTTGCAGTTTATCACCGATATCGATGCACCTTGTGCTGTTGTTGAAGAGAAACTCATCCAGTTGAATAAACTGGAGGTGGATATGGCCTCTGTGAATATTGCAACCGTTAACGCAGCCTTCCAAGTCAACCGAGAGATAGAAAATATGGACGTAAGTTGTATTTTAACTTCTATATCACAATTATTATGTCAAGTTTTAAGTATACATCAATGAATAAAAAACCGTAGCGTAAACAGGATTGAGAAGTAGAGGCCTAAATGGAGCTCCCTCCAACCACTGGAGGAGAATTTGGTAACCATTAGCCTGTATACACCTAGAAGGTTTTTAAAGAAGGCATTTTATTGGTTATTGTTGAATTGATAGTAAATATTTTTACTATTATAAGATGATCTAACAAAATAAATAAATAGGATTAAATTAAAGTGTGTTTAACCGTCAGATAGGCTACCGTCACAAAAATCACCTATTATTTATTATAGTTAAATGTCTAGCCACTGTGTAACTCCTCGATGGAACCACGTGTGAAACTGGAAGATTTGGAACCTGCCGCAATCTTCAGGACTTAGGCCACTTCCTAGACTGCAAGAACATCAATTTAAACTACTAGGGAGGATCAACACAAGGATGTGTGGCTATCGATATTTTCATTACTCACAATGTTTAACTGGCTATAATTTACTCTTCCTCCCCCATTTTATTTTCTCTTTGGATCTGCATGGATCTCGAGGCGTCCCCAAACTAAGATAGGGGGGACTCGAGCCCCCTCACGACCCGCGTGGTTATTCTAATGCAAATAATACCGACAAAAATAAACCTTTTTGATCAATTACAAAATTAAATCTAATATATTCCTTCGTCACATCCTACTGTCTAGAGCTGTCAATCTTATTTTATATACGGCATGAGAAATTAGTGGATAGCTCAGTGGTTAGAGCATTGACGTACTAAGACATAAGTCTCGGGATCGATTCCCGTGTCAAGGCATCATTTATAATCTAATAAATATTCGATAGTAGCTAAATAATTACACATACTAATGAATAATTACAAATAAATACAAAATAGGACATACTAATGATAAATGACAAAAATATTAAATAACAACAAATAAACAATAAATAAGATTAGTCAAAGGAGAAGTATTTAAATAGTGGTAACAACAAGTAAATAATAAAACAGGAACATGTAAATTAAAGTATTTGAGGCAGCACCTCTACAGTGGATATTAGTTGTAAGAGAGTTACTTAAATAACTCTAAGTTTTGCTTTTCTTTTGTGATAAAAGTCGAATTAAACCAATTTGAAGTTAGTGCTGTGTATACAACACCCTATAGGGCTCATTTTATAAGAGTTATCGAGAAAACATAAGTTAGGATTAGGAGAGGCCCGAGAAGGGACATGAATATCCACGTTATCAAGGGCTTGTTTACAAGAAATTACGCTATTGAAATATTAATTAATAATATTAATAACTTTAGTAATAAAATTATTGCACATCTTAACTACATCAATCGTAGCCAGTATTAATATAAAGTTTTCCAGAGGATTCTCGAATATTTTAATCCTACATACTTTCCGTGGAGAATATTTCCATTTCCTGATGTGATAATATGATGGTATGAGGGTGTGTAACCAGTGGAAACTCTTAAACCTAACTTAAGCCTAACTAACCAAACCCTGGTGAACGTTGGGGTGATTTCCCTTTCAGTAAAAATACCCGAGGTGCCAGCCGAGAATCAAACCTAGGAATCGTGCACTTACCAGTTCCCAACGGGGCCAATTAGCATGGAAGATAATACAAATAGAGACATCTGCATCTTACCAGTAGCTGTCATGGTCACTTATATTTCTCGGTGTAACCGTTCAGAAATCATCTGATTTAGGACCCAAAAGGCCCTAATCTAACAACCATAATAGATTTATGAATCAAATAGCTAACGCTATTATTTATACGTTTTAGTGAGGATTACTCCATCTAGATATAATATTCTGAAAATAGAAAAATGACACCTGGACACGGGAATCTAGCCCGGGACCTTCGTCTTAGTACGCCAATGCTCTTTAACACTGAGCTATCCAGTAATCTTCCCCTGCCAAGGGTCATTCTTCACTCATATTTTAAGGCAGAGTCTATGATGGACGTGCGGAAATCGTCGGCTACAAAAGTGATATTTTATTAAGATCACGAGCTATCAGATAACGCAGCCACCTTCGACTCGGAAGTTGGCTTATTGCAGCCATTTTTACAATTATTATAATTTCAAGGGATTATAATTATTATAATAACTGTACAATTACAATTACAAGTATTTGTACAATTATTATAGTTATTGTACAAATTGCTGCAATAAGCCAACTACCGAGTCGAAGGTGGCGGCATGGGACTATTCCTGGATAGCCCGCCTCAGTGGCGTAGTTGGCTAACTCGCTGGTCGTGTTGAGCTCAACTGCTGAGGACGGGGAGATCGAGGTTCGAATCTCGGTCGGGTAAACTGGGGG
>CABFVX010002352.1:103278-118034 GCA_902151425.1 Timema shepardi | reverse complement strand
GGGGGGGTGAAAGGCGTGACGAGGCTTCACAACCGACCAAAGTATCCTTCCGCTTCAACAAGAACCAATGGATCAAGGAAACCGTAAATGGCACCGGCTACCAGACAGGTCTTGAGGAAATACCGCAAGTTTGGAAAAATCAATTTTCTCGAGAACGAGCGAAATTTTTATGTTAATATTTTCAACACCCCCTAAGATATTGTATCGATGTTTATTAATTGTTACATTTTGTTAGTTTTTGTTATGAAGCCGGCAGTTTTCTATTGAAAAATGTCAATTTTATCGATATTTGAACACAGTTAAAATTATAGAGGTGGTGTTTGAATAAAAATCATAGCTTAATCAACATTCTTATATTCTTGAACAGACCGTTTCCGAAACTAAAATTGCAAAAAATAACAATTATTGAAGATAACCGTATGTTCCCATGGCTCTGCATTTCCACGCTTAATGAAAAGGGCCAATCGCGTTAAATAAACTATGTACTTTTACTGATTTTTCCGTGAACTTTACTTAATATTAAGGGAACATTACTATAGGCTTGGTTGTTTGTGATTTTTAACTAGTCAGAATTTAAAATTGTTTTATTATTTAGTGTATGGGTTAGTTCTGTCACCCGCAGTTAAATTTATTCATTCTAGTGTTTTTGGCCTTCACTCTTCTAGTGTTACCATCCTAGGAAAATTAAGTTTTAAGTGTATGTTTAAGGAGTATTATTTCAGAGATTGCATGCTGAATATTATAATGTATTTTTCTTTATATTCTAAATGCGATTGTTTTGAGATACATTAAAGTACCTACAGTAGTCCCATGACTTCTTTGGTGCTGACTCACAGCTCACAGCTGACAGCTGACGGGTTTAAAAAGCTACCAGACCAAATTATGTATCCCTACGTCAAACCATATGATCTGCAAAAACCTGTGTTTAGCGTCTGCCACTTCTGACAGTCAAAAATTAGGTATATACCTGAATGTAGACTGTCAGTCTGTCAGTAAATGTTGAGCTGTCAGTCAGCACCAAAGAAGTCATGGGGCTACTGTAGATGGTGAAACATGGTCTATAACACTACACGGTGAGAATAAATGTGTGATGTTCGGAAACAAAGTGCTTAGAAAGATATATGGTCCAAAAAGGGACAAATATAGTGTAGAGTGGAGGGGGTTATACAATTATGAGTTATATACTCTGTACAACTCACCAGACATTATTAGGTTAGTCAACTTTCCAAGATATGCTTCGGTGGCTGCATGATCTAAAGCGTCACAATCGCAATAGACTAGACTGCCAATGACAGGGATTTCCGAGTTTAAGTTTTAGTAAGGTCTATTGAGGATGGTTTTTCATAAATGTTTTTACACGCAAATATGGATACAAATCCATCCTTTCTTATTCCTAATTCATTTGCATAATTAGTACATATGAGTACAACCTGAACAGGTATTAAAATGCAGTGATAAAAAACACTCTCGATATTTACGATGGGCAGGACATGCAGCGCGAGTATTGACTGGTAAACCCAATGAGAAGAGAACATTAGAAGACCTAGACACAGATGGGAGGATAACATTAGAATGGACCTGAAAAAGATAGGGTGTAATGTGGTGATTGGATAGAACTAGTTCAAGATAGAGATAGGGTGTACGAGGTGGATTGGATATAACTAGCTCAAGCTAGAGATAGGGTGTACGAGGTGGATTGGATATAACTAGCTCAAGCTAGAGATAGGGTGTACGAGGCGGATTGGATAGAGCTAGTTCAAGATATGGATGAGTGGTGTACTTTTGTAAATGCTGCAATGATCTTCCGAGTTACTAATGCAATAGAGTGATAAATATTATATTTTTATGATATAAAAATATTTACACATAATTTAAACTAGTTGGTGAATGTATAGATGCTATAAAGACATGGTTCCCGTCATCATACAAAATTGGTCAACGTATTTAGAAAAAAAAATTAACTTCAAATTATATTTAAAAGTTACACCATAGTCTAATCTTCAGATGGACCCAGCAAACTCTTTCACACGGACAATTTAAATGGTTGACCTAGGCAATATCTCGCCTCCAGAACGACGACAGGTGTAGTTTGTCCTGGATCGGACTGTACCAGGGACCTACTCACCTAATTAATGTACATATATTTCGGTTTTCTGTCAAATGAAGCCAGTCATCAAAGACTGTCACACAGAGAGTTCGTTGTTGTCAGAAGAGACAGTGGATGAGTAGGAAGGAGTACGGGATTGAAGGGAGAACAAAGAGAATCCAGAAGGACAGAGGACAACAAAAGGCACAAGTTTGGGCAATATCAGTAGCTAATCTTTCCGCGTGTGCAACAACAGACTAAGGCAGGGTTTCTTTTAGCACCGCGTCTTACTACCCGTTCGGATCACACGCCTATTTACTAACTACGGTAATATGTCAAGGACTAGGAAGGTTGACTTTTGAATAAGTATACCCGCAGTTGTGTAGAGGGATAGTGGAAAATTGTTTAGGTAAATCCATCTTCAGTGCATCCCCAAAGGATTCGAATCTCAATCTCCCCGTCTTAAACAGTATAGTCTATCGTGAGAGTAGCGCCTTAGACCATGCAGCCACCGAAACAGATGGTTTTATTTTAAGTTTTATTATAATCAATTTTTTAGCGATAATTTTTTTAACCATAACGTTTAACCTCTTGGATGACTTTTTAATTCAAGGGGTAAGGATGAGTGAATTAGTAATGATCAAGTGCGCTTGTATTAGCTTGAAGAGTAAAATTGAAAAACCAGTGCGATTAAATGGTTTGAGAATTGTAATACCTTGGAATCTCTGGCTGAATTTCCAGCCTCCAACAATACAGGCAAACCTTACTATACAAGACTCCCAAGGACGGAGATAGAGAGAAAGGTTCGAATCTCGGCAGGGCGTAATGAAGGTGGTTTTTACGAACTGGTTTCCACTCTTCCTCCATGCAAATTCGGGTACGCTTCCTCACAATATAACCTTCTTAAACCCTAAAACCATTAGCGTAATTAATACATAACCGTATAACGGGTAGTAGGACACGATGCTAAAAAAAAACCTACAAACCCCGTGACTGTACCAAACAATAAAGCGAACTTAATGGTACAACTCATGTTACATAGTGTGTTTTTGCACGTGTTTATGATTTTAATCTAAGATAACAGGAGCATGTTAAGCTTTGTAGAAGCCGCATGGTCTAAAGAGTTACTATCACATTTCTTAACCGAGGAGATCTGGGTTCGAATACCAGTACTGCGGTGGTTTTCCCTAAAGCGTTTTCTACACTCATTCAACACAAATGAGGGTACACTTGTTTGAGACTCGACGTTCCTAATCCTTAATACATTAGTGTAGTTAGTTAATATAAGAAAACTTTAACAGGTAGTAAGGCACAGTGATAAAACAAAATTAAATATACACCAATAAAATCCTGAATATAAGATAAAAACAAAAATATGTCGTGCACCCAGTTGGTATAAAACCACAGCCTACAGAGTCAAAAGCATGCACACTTTACGTTCGTCCATATTTGACAGTTTAATATTAAAACTTTGTTAATTTAGTTTATAATTAAATTCTTCAGGGATTACATATTTCTAGCAGGGTGTCCAAAGCATAATCATTCGAACAATTTAAATGAGAACATAAAGTTAATTAGAACCTAACCTAACATAAAATTAATTATCTAACTTAATTAAAACGGTTTACCACATATTTACTGTCAAGGTTTATAAATTTCGTTTTAGTTTATTATTTTAAGAGTAATCACCCAACTTTGTTTATATTATATGACGGCCGATTAAGGTAGAGGTATTTTATTGTGAATGCCAGCCATTTACAGACTCCAAATATAACAAGAATAAAGACAAAACAATAATGCCAGGATTTGGAATAGCAACAACTTGTGAGTTTGGCTTTGACATGATAAATTAGAGTTTGAGTTCGAATCCCAGCCAAGTGCTTTATGTAGAGTCCACACCCCACTCCCCCCACCAAATAAAAGTGGTTTTCCATTCTCTTTCAAAGCTAGGTCTGATGTATCTCTTTAATTAACCTTATACTCGCTTCGATGACCACATGTATTAAGGCGTTAACCTCGCAATATATATATGATTGCTGATGAAGGGGAGATCAAGGTTTGAATCTCCATTGGGTTGTATTGAGTGTGGTTTTATCTAATTTGTTTTTCTATTTTTCCTCCACGCAAGTGCGGGTACACTTTCTATTAATATAACATTCCTAATCCCTTAAATCAATAGTGTTATTAGTACATAATAGTTTAACTCAAACGGTTTGTAATAAGTGGTGATAAAATAACTAACCTTTTTAATTCACAAAATATTATTTAAACTCTTTTATGACACTTGTGTTAAATCTATCGATAGAAAAACTACAAAAAAGTTTGGTTAAAAAATTACAAAACCAATTTAAACGTATGTATTAAAACTATTTTTAGGCAAAATAAATAAAATCTTGTTTAAAAAAATAAGTTTTGTTTAATTTTTACATTTTATATCTACATCAGTTCTTGAATATCTGTCACAAACAAAGTGTTATTTGAACAGAAACTTTAAAAAATGAAGTCGGTTACCTGGTGGTTTAGGGGTAAGGAGTCCGACTTCTGTGCTGGCGGCCGGGGCTCAATCCTTGGTCCCGGCACAGATTTATCTGATTACCGAACCTTTCCTTCACCTCTAACAAGACGTGTATTAATCACAACTTGTGAATGTGTGGAATGCCAGGCCTCCACCGTGGTTCGGATCCCACGTNCTTTCCTTCACCTCTAACAAGACGTGTATTAATCACAACTTGTGAATGTGTGGAATGCCAGGCCTCCACCGTGGTTCGGATCCCACGTTAAACTGTTGGTCCTCCATTTCATCTCACAATCACCCTACCATTACACATTAGCGTAAGTACGTACAACCCGAACGGGTAGTAAGACGCGGTGCTAATAATAATAATAATAATAATAATTTAAAAAATGAAAGATGCCAATGCTAAATTACTCTTTAGGTTGACAAATTAGAACGAATACACCGAAGTACAATTATTAATTTGTCTTAAAAGGTTTTGTTACACACTTTTCCTTCCATATATTTATGCGAGTGTAGCGTCCACATTTAAACTCAATCCAAAATTAAAAGCAGGCAAAAGTCAAATCAAAGGCGGTGGATCAGCCCATTTGCTGGTGACAGGTTTATGTCAAACCTATTGACCGAGGGATTAATCCGGTAGTTGATCATTTCGACAAAAGGTGGGGGTCATGATTACCACGTGTATGAGGGGTTATAAAGGATTAATACATGTATAGAAATCCTTTGTTTAAACCTAGTTGCGGGGACCTAAAAAATACTGTAGTATGTATGTAGGGATTAATCGTTGCATACAAATAACGCGCGTTTGGATTGGAATGCTTAGTGTTAGTATATTCTGTAGTGTTATTATTATTATTATTATTATTAGCACCGCGTCTTACTACCAGTTCGGGTTATACGCACTTACGCTAATGTGTAATGGTAGGGTCTTGTCAGAGGTGAAGGAAGGGTTTGGTAATCAGATAAATCTTTGTCGGGACCGAGGATTGAACCCCGGCCGCCAGCATAGAAGTCCGACACCTTACCCCTAGACCACCAGGTCACCGTATATATTATGTAGTGGTTAGGTTTGATTGTAAGTCGTGTTTTTTACTTCTTTATTGACCTCTTGTAGTGATAAGTATTGTGATCGTCAAAAAAAAAATCGAAATCGAGAACGTTTCATTACCCCCTGGAACCTAGAATTAGTCATATGCAGTGACATCTGCATTCCGGACTAGAGTAGAAACAGTTTTACCGATCGGCCTAAAATTTGGTTTCCATAAGGTCCCCCTGAAGAGTTTTTATAATTAGGTATCCAACCCTAAAATTAAGGGTAGCTTACTGACTGATGAAAATATTTTTAAAAACACATCTAATTTTTCGAAATTTGTTGCAACGATTTTTTTTATTCAAGCATTGTTTAGCATTATAAATAAAATGGTAATTCTTATTTTTCTATGAAAATGATTTAGAGGGTTCTTTATATTAGAAGAAATGTCCAATTCTGTCTATATATCCGCAACTATTTAAGATGTGGAATAATTTATCATTGTAAAGATGTATTTTTCTTAAATATAAAACTATTTATTTTAATTTTATAAAGTCATTAGCTTCTGAGCTAAAGGTATATATATATATATATATATATATGTGTGTATGTGTGTGTGTGTGTGTGATGCTATGAACATGTGCAATTGATTGTTAGGCTCTTTTGTGAACAGGGATACTCCTCTTTTATCAATGTTTCTGTAACAGTGCATGTTATTTCATCCATTTTCTTTGGTTGAGTGTTTCTGCAACGATGTATTTTATTTAATTTTCCCAAATCTTACGAGTTTTTAGTAGCGGTAACTATTTTAAAAGAAAAGAAAGAGAAAGCATGTGTTGGTGCACCGTAACATTTATTATTAATATTAATTTTTTTTAAATAAAGTCAACACTAAACACAAACAGTTATACTATTATTAAAACAAAAGAGATTATGTTAAATGTAAACAATATTTCTCCTCTGAGCCAGCGGAAATAGCTAGTTTCCCTCCGTATCTCCAGGCGCGCTAGTGGCGGTAGTGTGTTGAATGAGGGCTAGAGGAGAGAGGGGAAGAGGGGAGGGTGGTGTCGTCAACATCTGAAGACCAGAACCAGCAGAACATCGAATAGGAGGAGATGGACCAAGTACACTCACTGCACGGGGAAAAAAGGTCGAACAAACCTTTCTATATCATTTATTTAACATTCTCTGATCAAAGCTGGATTCTATTTTTTTTAAACAAGTCCACTATAAAAAAAATTGAAAAATTATTAATACAGGTATTTCGCTACAATTAATAGTGCGTTGTAATTAGTGTTATCCCCAAATATACGGTACAAATAAAGCAATTATCTATGTTTAAATACTAAATAAAATGCACAAAATTTAAAAGGGACCCTGGTTCAAATACACGTAAAGGCAACATTATTTAATACATTGTTTTAACACGGGTAATATAGTTTTGACCTATAAATGCTTACAAAATGTTTCAATAAGAATAACATTTTTTCTGAGAGTTAAAGCTTTAATTAATTTACTTGTAAAATTAGCATTCAGCCAATATGGTTCTGAAAAAGTGTATATGCTTTCATTTTACATATTTCGCGAGTTTATACTTTCAGTAAACCGAACCATTTATCATAATTTAAATTAACTTTAAATATTTCCATGTACGTTCCGGGACTCTCTCCATCAAAGAACAATATTTAGAAAACCAGTGTGATTAAATTCCCATCCGACATTAATCATTACCCACGTATTATCTAATGATTCTCCCTTCTATTTACCGGTGATCTGTTGACAAACCCTCGTACGACCCCAAGTAAACACAATAACAAATATGTTTGTATTTGTTGAGTATTTCTCTGGACTCCCCGTGTCCTCCGTTTTTTGGGAAATTAGGTTAACCTTGTGTGAATAGTCATTGACGGAAGTTTCAAATCAAAATGATTTACTCTGGAGAATAAAGAAATATTGGTTATCAATTAAGGAATAGCAGATTAGGTCTCATTCACCTCACCATTAATGTGAATGAATAGATAATAAAGTAGACTTATAATTAATTATATTTCCATGATATTTATTTATATATAGAGAGAGAAACAACTGTTGTTAACTGATAATTAAATGTGTTTTGCAAGTGAATATCACGCTTTTGTGAACCATTTTAGATTTTTTCACCAATTTTTTTTACTTTTTTGAGTTATACGAATGTTTACTAATTACACTAATATTTTGGGAATGAATAAAGCTGTAAATTAGACGTAGTATAAAGGAATTTGCGTGGAAATAGTAGTAAACCATTTAGTAAAAACCTCCTTCGGTTCTACCCGACCGGATTTCAAACACAGATCTGCAATGCACGCATTAAATTGTTAGAATGACGCCTCATACCATTCGACCACAGAAGTGGATAACCCTTATTTTAATATTTGAATGTATGGTGTATCTTTCATGTAACCTTGATATTTATAGTTGGAAAAACATTATATTGATAAAAGTAACTGTCTCATTATTAAAAATATATAAATGTATATATGTGTGATTTATATTTGTGAATTAGATTTAAAATGTTATAGTAATCATTAAGTTATCACTACTACCTCTCTTACTAATCCGCGTGGGCAAATTGTCAAGATGGTGGAGAGTTTCGGGTCGGAGGGAGTGTTTAAATAGTTTTTCTGAAGCAATAGTGAATTTTATTGTAGACTATATAACCAAATGTGATGTAATCATGTAGTATATCTAAAAGAGTCACTAGTTCAACAGTCTTTATGTACGCTTAAGCCTTGTTCCCACGACCTGTTGTATGACAAGTCGCAGGCCTGTGGTTCGTAGATTGACGAGCCTAACCACTCCCGCGACGCGTGGTTTGCTCTACTCGTGTCTGTGGACGTGGCACGGTGCTCGAGCCACTACTGGCTCGTCATCAGACGAGCCACAGACCTTTGATGTTTTAATCATTTACCGACAATTTATGCGAACGCCCGAGCCGTAAACAAGCCACCGCGCATCTATCGGTCCCATGACCTGTGATGACGCAATCTACGAGCCGAATCCGTCCAAACACGCGCCGTGGGAACGGGCCTTTACATCGGTGGTCTAACTTTACCTCGAACTAAGGACAAGAGCCTTCTCTAGTCCTGCCGTGACGCTCTCCCAGCTCCTACTGTTCTAGTTTCAACCTTTCTTATTAGGTCTTTATTTTTACTTAGTTCCAAAACACTGATGTGTAACTAGACACAAATTGAGCGGAGAGTAATAACATATCTGTCCTATTACTACGAAATGTCTGTTATGTAACATTGATATTAACTAAATGTTACTAGACAATGATAAAACAAGTAAATTAGCTTTATTGTAATAGAATTTACAAAGATATTATTTACTACCATAATTATCAATGAGAGTTATTCTATGATAATTCCTTAGTGGAAAATTATATGTTATTTAAAAATAGAAAATATGTATATAATAAGATATTTTTAGATATTCATTGTTATTTTAATTTTATTATTTCAAGTCCTAATGCCATAAAGTGATTGTATTTATTAATTATATATACTAAGGATATATATATATATACATATATATTTGTTGGTTATAAATAGTTACGTAATAAAGTGCCATTTAGTATATTTTTATTATTTACTATCCACTCATGGTTGATTCGTTTTATTTTCAAAATCAAAGTCCTTTTAGGAAAAAATATTTTTTCTAGTTGAATAGTAAAAAAAAAGTTTCCAGCTTAGAGCTTGGAAAATAATACATCAAGTTTCTCTAGCCGTTGACGTAAGAGAAAGGTTTATGAAAGCTTAAGGTACAATCAATAAATCCCCTCTCCCCTTTGCTTCCACCCGCGTTCGGAGGAATGATGTGTGTGTGTGAACGGGTATTACGGCTATCAGAACGTAACACGCCTGTGAGCTAGGCCACCCAAAACTCACGCCAGATCCCGACGGACTAACCTATCGCTCTGTCGCAAGGCTGGTTTTTTTTTCTTCAAAATATTACGTGTTTTTGCAGGGTTTCAAGGCTGAGTAGGAAGGGGGGAGGTAGGGAGGGGGGAGGAAAGGTTCCCCCCTATCCTCTCTCGTATTTACTCCCATTATCGCTGCGAACGCTCAGCTAAAGTTTATTGTCATAAGTCTGACTCATGTTCGAATTAATAGATCCATTCACGGTACTGATGCCAGTTTATTTAGGCATCATGATGCCGGATTAAGATAAATACTACCCACCTCAATGGTGGAATGTTCCAAGGGGGTCTCATCAACCTTCGTATGTCCCAAGGACAGAAATTTCTGTAGCATATTGGCTCGGGGGCTGTAACGCTGTTCCAACAGTATTAGGATTGAACACACATTAAAATATTCGTATTAGTTCACACTAAGGATTAGGATTTCTCGTGAAGTATGTTCTCTGTATTTACTTATTTTTAGTTTTTTTTTTATAGCAGGACGTAGAGTTGTGATTTGGAAGTTCAAAGTACATTTGTATAAAAACGTAATATTTTTCTTCGCGTAAGAAAAGAAAAACTCGTATATAAAATAACGTAAAACAAGCAAATAAAATATTTGTTTTATTGGTTGATTATATAATTTATACATCAGTATTTGTAATTTTTCTACATAGTTGATGTGATTGTTTCTTTGAGCTATGTATGATTAGAGATGATAGTTTTAACATTTATTTACTTACATGATGGTGTTTTTTTTTGTTTTAGGTAAGTAGCTGACGATTTGGCCTTCACTTCTGCTCTAAGTCCTAAGCTGTCAAAGTAAGACACAAAAAAAAATTTCTTCCATAGTAAAAACAAAATTAATAATAATAATATTAGCACCGCGTCTTACTCTACCCGTTCGAATTAAACGCACTTACGCTAATGTGTAATGGTAGTGTGATTGTGAGATGAAATGGAGGACCTACAGTTTAACGTTGGATCCAAACCACGGTGGAGGCCCGGCATTCCCCACATTCACAAGCTGTGATTAATACACGTCTTGTCAGAGTTGAAGGAAGTGTTTGGTAATCAGATAAATCTGTGCCGGAACTTGAGTGAAAGTAGAAATAGTTACTATTTTAGTTCTCAGTTAGGACCCTTCATTATACAAGTGGAGTTTAATTATTATTTTTATCGTCCTTTCTTAATCTGTTCATGCTATACGCATATATTATAATTAACATAGTGAGGCAGGCATGAAAAAAGAAAATCTTTTAGAGGTAATCTACCCACATTTGTGTTAAAGAGTCCCGACACCCATCACTACCGCCAAACTTAACAATTCACGTGCTCATTGATTTGGGTTCCTTTTTTTAAATATAAATTGTCTTCTTTCCATTTAGAAGATAATTTCACTATTAAAAAAAATAAAGTGTTTCAATAATTTTAAGAATTAAAATTTGGATTTAACCTACTTCGGATGTCAAATGGTTTAAGACGTCACTCTTTCAATATACTACACTACCGATGATGGGGAGATCGGGGTTCGAAACCAAGCCTGGTGTATCTAATATAATATGTGAATATAATTACGAACCCAGCCATCTATTTCGCCACCGTCCCTAGTCTTCCCCGCCAGCTATCCTGACAGACTAGGCCCACGGAGAGGCGAGTGGTGACATACACATACACACAGACACACACACACATATATATATATATATATATATATATAACAACAAATCTTATGAATAATTTTTCAACTATTATCACTTGATTCTGTCTCTAGATGTATGCCGCCAAGTATAAGATATACTTGAAAACAACGCAGAAATAATACATCAAACACTACAATAACTCACTTTGAATGAAATGTGATATGGGTAGTTCTTCCGCCGAGGAATCTCAATAACTGAAGTTGTACTGTGGTGGTGCTACATATATGTCGGTTACCGCCGTGTTTCGCGTATTGCAGACTCAGCGAGGGGCATACAAATATTTCCTGACAGATAATGTCCCTTGTTTTAACCTTGTTTATCTCATTATAGTAGGGGTAAGCAAAAATAATTGGTATACTCCTACTCAAACCAACAAACAGTTACTGTTTTTCATAACCATCTATAGTACTTTATATCTATAATGTTTTTCCGACAACTTGGCTCGGTAGAAAGAGCCCCGGGTTCATTCCAGGCATTACCGAACAATCTATCGCTGGTGAAAAAGAGTTTCCCCTTTCGCAGTGATGAATCTACGGCCGGGTGCTGCTGAGTGTTACGTTTGTTATATATTTAATATAGTCTGTAAGTCATGTGCTGATATAATCATCCAGTTCAGAATCTGCACGTTAAATAAGATATTTAAAACACACACTTTGGAAAGGTGAAAGCCCACTTCAACAAATAATTATTTTTTCTGTACGCCAAGAATCGAAACCCCCGATTTTCCCTTCACTAAGAAAACTATCGACCGAGACTTGATTTGTAAAGTTAGTCGATAATAGTTTTATTACTTTGTATGACTGTACTTCAGAGGAATTAATATATGTTGATAGTATTACTTAATAGATATCATCATCCATCAATCCATTGAAAATATTCATATCAGACTTCTTTCCTCGTAGTTCTAGAGGGGAAAATTGAAAAACCATCCTTACCAGTGGGCACAAAGTTAGGGGCGTCAGTCCCATTTTGTTTGGTTATTTTTGTGATAGAGGAGGTCAGAGCTTCAATCCCGTGAAGTAGCAAAAATATATAAATTGTTTGTTAGTGTTTCACACACCCCTCGCCACAATTTATGATGCATTTCTTTTAAATGCATATCTTTCCTATCTATACCCTTTTGATGTAAATGTTCTGATACACCAGGCGTGTGTTAATACGTGGCTCACGGGCACGTAGAGCGAAAAATTTAGGGTTTACTATAATAAATTAAATATAATTAACCTACTGTCTCTACCTAACATTTAAACCTAATTCCACAACCTTTATAATTATATAATATTTAAATCAAAACCGATTTTATAGAAACCTTTTATCTTTGAAAGAAAAGTAAACTTTTAAAACATTTATCCATCAACGAGAAGACTCGACCTTTTGAAATAGAAAACTTAATAGAAAGTACTTTTTTTTCACTTTATATCATAAAAAAAAAGTTAAAAGGTTTTATTTCCTCCACACGGATTTATAAATTAAGGGAAGTTAGATCTATATTTACATATGTCCTCAGCTTATAAAAAACAACTTAAAATCGGATGTTAAAACCTTTCCTACTTGTGTATTCGAAAAGAGTGGGAGAAATCCAAGTTGGCGAGTAGATAAAAGTAAAGTGGGGGTGACACAAAATCATTCGATATTCCAATAAGTTCACTTTACCCGGGGTCGATGGAACCATTGAGAAGGGAGAGGAAAGTCGATAAAGAAGACTAGATACCAAGGTCTGGAATGAAAATATAGAAAGAAAATAAAACTTTACAACATGCGATCTGAGCAGGTTACAAAATATAGACGATGAAAATATGTGTTAAACATAATAATAAAAGAATCTCATCAGAATGTCGATAAGATAAGTTTGAATTTAAGCTGATCCTTGGGTGAAAACAAATTGAAATAAAAAGTACTTGTGGCCTAGGGGCCTACAATTCAGAGTTAGATTCGGGTTGCATTTTTTTTCTTCTCTCCATCAATCGACTAGAAGATCCGAATCCTTGCCGAATCCTTGCCAAGTTTATTTTGAGGGGGAGATATCCATCCACATTATCTTATATCATCATTTCTCTCTACGAATGTGGGTGTTTTACTTCTAAATCTGTCCTCCGCTCCTTAACCCTTAAATGAAGTTGTTAGTATACTCTTGTTTTGAACATACACATTTAGATGTCTAGTTCAAAAATGTAAGAATCACTTTAAGGCGCGGCAGAAGGTAGCGCAAATTTTTTTAATAGTTTTTATAAAATATAAATTTTTGGGCAAAAATAAATCAAATATTTACCCATTAGCAGCATAGATGTTAGTTTTATGCACATACTAATATCAATAGTTCTTTAATATCTGTCAAGGATGTCCTGGAGTTTTGTCAAAACTTTTTAAATAAAGAGAGAAAGTCTTATTAAAATTACAGAACAGCCTCGACATATATCCAAGATATGTTGATATTAGCATGTGCAGAAAACTAAACTCTACGTTGCTGCTGGAGACATATCGGATTTATTTTGGCCAAAAAAAAGTTATGCTATAAAAACTGTAAAATTACTCGTGCTCCCTTCGGCCACACCTTAAGAAACTAACGAGGATTTGACAGGTTGAGTAGGGATAGATTACCTTTCTACTGAACTAATATTACAGGTTTCACTTTATGACAAGGACTACATTTGACCATTTTGTGAATTTTCAGCCAGGAGACTGCTTATTTATTTGACACCACGTCTTACTACCTGTTCGGGTTATACGCATATTTATTAATTACGATAATGAGTTAGGGATTAGGGAAGGTTGAATTTAGAGGAAATGTATCCAAATCAGCCTTGAGAGAGAGTGGATAATTATTTAGGGGAAAAAACACCCCAACGGGATTCGAATCCCGATCTTTGTGTCATCGGCAATCTAGTATATTGCAAGAGTGACGTCTTAGATGATGTGGCCACCGAAACAAGTGAGAGTTTAGTCTGTTCTTATAATAGGTTAGTTTTATAGCCGTAAGATAGTGATTTCAGTGTTTTCGGTGTTAATTTGAACTGTATTATAGCTTTATTGCCTTAATAAAAATGTGTGTGTGGAACACCTGTACCGGTAACCACGCGGTCTAAGGTGCCAGCCTTGTCTGGTATAGGAAGATCGTGTCTCAAATCAAAACCTGACGAGGCTGGTTTTTCAAACTCTCTCCACAAAGATACTGATACATTTTCTATTAATTCTACCTTACTGATTCCTACTCATGTTAGTGTAAATTTGTGAAGACTCAGATGGGTAGTAAGACGTGAGCACATAATTTTGTTTTATAGGAATACATTAATACACTACGGACAATGTTTACGCTCGATATATCATTATATCTGGTATGGTAAGGAGATGAAGGCATGTAAAAAGGGAGAGTAGTAGACCGTCTTTATTTTATGTATTAAAATTATGACTCGAATCCTTTTCAAGACCATGGGAATAAAAGCTCATCTCCAAATGGGTAGGTATAAGTCATGTGGGGGGGGGGG
>CABFVX010002352.1:89741-103123 GCA_902151425.1 Timema shepardi | reverse complement strand
AACAAAAGAGAGCCCTTTTTATTTCTCACATTTCTCGTGATGTCCTGGGGAAATAGCTCACCACGTAGCGGTCCCATAAAATGGATGGGTATAGACGGGAGAAAGGGGGGGGGGGATGGGAGTAGGTTACCTTACTCCTGTGAATACCTCGCAGTATTAAAAAAAAAGAGGGAGCTAACGCTTGAAATACGTCCCAGAGAAAGATCACACAAAGATGGGCGCGGTATCCTCGTGAGAGAATTTACACCGTGGATCACAAGGGAATGGATGACGTCACAAGGCGGAAGTCTCATGAGGGTGAGAACAATTTAACTCCCATTGTAAATTAGTTTTAGTTAAAAAAAAAAATGAAACGAAATCCGTGGTAAAAACCATGTAATTTTTTTAACGAGCACTTTAGCTTTAAATGGGGCGGTTGGAAACGCAAATTTAATTCATTATTTTTACAGCTTTTTCCTTGAGTAGACACATTAAAATTGTTTTTTCTACACATTTCAACAGATTCTTGAATATTTGTCATGAAGATAGTGGCGACCCGCTTCGGTGGCTGCGTGCTCTGACGCGATACTCTTGTAGTAGGCTTGACTGCCGATGACCATGAGATTGAGGTTCAAATCTCGGTCGGGTGTACTGAGTTTTATTTTCTAAAACAATTTTCCACTCTAACTCCTCGCAAGTGCGGGTACACTTCCTTTAATATAACCTTCTTTATCCCTAAAACCATTAGCGTAATGATTACATGGCGTATAACTCGAGGGCACGGGGATGATGATAATAATATATATATTAAATTCAATATGGGTTTTAATACCCACCCGCCTCGGCGGCGTAGTTGGCTAACGCGCTTGTCGTGTTGAGCCCGACTGCTGAGGACGGGGAGTTCGAGGTTCGAATCTCAGTCGGGTGAACTGGGGGTGGTTTTTCCCCAAATGGTTTTCCACTCTCCCTCCATGCAAATGCGGGTTCACTTCCTCTAATTCAACCTTCCCCATTCCTAATACATTAGCGTAATTAGTACTTAAAGCGTATAACCCGAACGGGTAGTAAGACGCGGTGCTAAGTATTATTATTATTTTAATATCCAATTGGATTTTTTTTATTTGTCCCAGTCGTAGGATGGTGGTTAATGGCTCATTTTACATATCTTAAGTTCAAGTGTTGGGGGTAGTAAATATAAAAGTTTACCTGTGACTTCCACTAAATCACCTAAAAATATCCCTTTAATCCACCAGTATAGAAAACAACCAAACTAGTTAAATTTATGGTCTCGTCCAGGATAATGTTTCAATAATTTATCTGATAATGGTTTAATTACTCGAGGGTGCCCGGGATCAATGTTTTTGTTTAATAATTGTACGCGAAAATAATTGTGAAGGGTTAGTGCCTTTAAGTAATCCGATCTCCGTGGCCTTTTGACACAATTTTTGATTATTTTTTTAGAATCTGTTAAACATTGTTACATTCCTGTTTTGAGGTGTAAAAATTCGTAAAAGGGGTCTTTAAAATGTCAGACCTTTACGTGCAGTAGATATCTATAAATGATCATGACAAGCTTTTTTTTTTTAGCATCAAACTTTTCTACCCATTTGGGTTGGTTTCTACTTTCTCTCTATCTTACAGGTAGAGAAAGTATTGTGATCGTAAAAAAAATCTAACTCGAAATTTTGATGAATGTCGACGTTTCATGTTCCCCCCCTCCTCCTCCGAGTCCAAAAAAGTGGTTTTTAAATTTTCGTTTGTCTGTACTTCGGACTAGAGCATGAGCTTTTTTTAAAATAAATATTGTGTTTTTTTTATGCTCCACATCTTCATTTTAGTCCGGGGAATTTATTTAAACCAATTTGGTAGATATCAGCAAAGTGGAATCTACAGGAGATACACCCGCAGTTTCTTTGAAGGTGATTGAGAAAACAGTTGCGAAAAAAATACCCCCAATACATCCAACTGAGATGATAACCCAAAGTGACCAGCGACGGTAAAACCAGAGTAAGACGAGCTTGATGTTTAGGCTGCGTGCTCACTGATGTTGGTTTTATCAAAATATTAGAAAATTAATTATATCTTTTTGGCGTGAATTAATCACTCAATAATTTGGCATATCAATTTATTTTAAAAGTTCTAGTATAAGCTAATCTTCAATAATCTTGCTTCTAAAATATTTAACTACATTATTGGACCGATTTAGAGCAACTAATGTTAAATTTAAAATAAAAACTTTTGATTTATGGGGAAAAAAAGATCAAGCTGCCACAAACTTCCAGGTTTAAAAAAAAAGCTTATGCCCTTGATACAAGAACTTTGCCAAATTGACTTTCAAACAGTAAGCTAAATATTTTCATCCCTAAGGGCCTTTCCTTCTTCTCCATTCTTCTTCTGTGAACATAGTTGAAAGGAGATGAAAGGGAAAAAAAAGAGGGTGTTTTGACGTCACTCTCTTCTAAATTAATTCTTTGATTGATTACCAGTCCGTCTTTTCAAGTCAAAGCAGATGAAGGTCACAGGTTTTAAAACTTTTCTGCTACTGGCTCTATGGGGGATATTTGATGCTTGCAGGTAATAAACCAGCCAAGTCACACCAATTTTAAATGGTGGTGACCTGGCGGTCTAGGGGTAAGGTGTCAGACTTCTATGCTGGCGGCCGGGGTTCAATCCTCGGTCCCGGCAAAGATTTATCTGATTACCAAACCCTTCCTTCACCTCTGGCAAGACATCTTGTGAATGTGAGGAATGCCAGGCCTCCACCGTGGTTCGGATCCCACGTTAAACTGTAGGTCCTCCATTTCATCTCACAATCACCATACCATTACACATTAGCGTAAGTGCGTACAACCCGAACGGGTAGTAAGACGCGGTGCTAATAATAATAATAATAATAATTTTAAATGGTGATATACTTAGTTTAATCACCGAGCGGCATAATAGGCGTCACTATTAATCGGGTGAATCGTCACCGACGGGAGGGTTACGGTTCAAATTCTGAACAGGCATATTAGACCGAGAAGAACGAGTTCCTGTTTTAACTCAAGAGTTTGGCATTTAATCTGCCTGTGATGCGATTACTCACAAATTCGTGGACACATTTTAACGAGATTTTTCAGATACATTATTTGAAGCTAGGCCAAACGACGTAAATGTTTTATATATTTTACATTTAATGTTAAACTGACTTCTGAAACCACGTTAACAACGGTTATTCTCTATAAACGTCATGTAATATTGAAAATAGTATATATTTTTTCATTATATCTTGATCAAAATAAAAATAAAATGGTACGGTGTACCGCAAATACCATCTCTCGTTTTTATCTTAAAATAAACATTTGCTAAAAACCTGAAATATTTGTGAAACGAAACAATATATATATATATAGTTGTAGAAACACTAAAACATAGATCATAAATGAGATAATATGAACTGTTACCTACCCTATGGTATTAGAAACTAGGAACACTGTTACAGAAAAATAAATAAAATAGGAACATCTTTGTCCACCAAAGAGCATAAGAATCAAATTAATTTTTAAAGGACTGAACTAAAAATGTATATATGTTTATATTTGATGCCCACTCCGAAACTATTGGTTTTATTAAAATATATTTTAAATATATATTTTTTATCTTTAACTATGACTTCACAATGATTTCCTATCTCAAATAGTTAGGTAGAAATAATGAAAATTGAAAAATTTTCCTTTTGAAAAGTACCCTAAATTTATTTATGGTAAAATGAGTGTTACCATCTTATAGTAGTAAATAGTATCTAGATATAAAATTTAATGAAATCCGTTTGAGAAAATTTCTAGAAAATTGATTTTTCCTCTTTTTCTCTTCGGTAAACTACCCTTAAATTTATGATTGGACATTTAATTTTTTTTAAACTCGGGGGTAACTTATGATAGTTTAGCAGTGTCGTGATGATAAAAACATGGAGGTAGCGAGTTCTACTGCTAACATAGCTACTACTAAGACCGTGGAGATACTACTGTAAATCAAATTTAATAGTAAATAAATATTTTTCACCTTGTCAATTTTCAAGCCATGACCTTTCAAACACCAGCAATGAAGTCGATTGTGAACCTAGCTCCTTGGGTCACGTGAGCACCAATAGAGGGTTTATACTTATTATTATTATTATTATTATTATTATTATCAATAATATTTAGCACCGTGTCTTACTACCCGTTCGGGTTATACGCTTTAAATACTAATTACTCTAATGGATTAGGAATTAGGAAGGTTGAATTAGAGGAAGTGAACTCCGCATTTGCGTGGAGGGAGAGTGGAAAACCATTTAGGAAACCCCCCCAGTTCACCCGACCGAGATTCGAACCTCGATCTCCCCGTCCTCAGCAGTCGAGCTCAACACGAAAAGCGCGCTAGCCAACTACGCCACCGAGGCGGGTTTTTACACTTACTGAGTATTAAATAAACAACATGCCACACAGATCATTATTTTAACTTGAGTCCAATAAAATCCAACAATACAAATATTTCATAATTTAATACAGATATTTAAATGTTTGGGTCACACTTTTTTCTGAAAATATACATTTATTTTTAATTATGACTCATTTGTTAATTTTTCCTCTCTTAGTCTTGATGAGAAAATAACATACTATACCTACAATTGCAAAGAGGGACACGGGCTTGGTTTGAGAGGGTTAAGGATTCTTTGAAGTGTACGCAGTTTAAGTGATTAGTTTCATTTCTATCCGAATTGTATTAAATGCTTAGAGGATAATCTCTATTTCTTTGAGATGTATATACGTAGTATATGTAATTAAATACGTTCCCCATTTGAGTGTACCAGATTATTAGCTTAGGATAACATTTATAGTAATTCTTCATCGGATTTTGTTCAGCTTGAAAGGTCAAAGGGAATGGAATTTGAAACATTTCAATTAGGAGTTTTAATCTATATTGGATATTTAGATGGCTACCTAGATTTAAGTTACTGTACTAACTATCAATGAAAATACTTACTCAGAATATATATTATATATAATAAAATAACAAACCGTTTATAGTTTAGAGCGTGTTTGGGAATAATAAGCTTAAAAATATAAATTATATTTCTAGCTTTATCATTATCAAACCATCGTTTATTTAAAATCGTATAATATATAAACGGCTAAACTTCGGGAATTGGCATTGAGTGGATAAAGACTAACTATTATTATTATTATTATTATTAGCACCACGTCTTACTAACCGTTCGGGTTATACGCACTTACGCTAATGTGTAATGGTAGGGTGATTGTGAGATGAAATGAAGGACCTACAGTTTAACGTGGAATCCGAACCATGGTGGAGGCATGGCATTCCCCACATTCACAAGATGTCTTGTCAGAGGTCGAGGAGGGGTTTGGTAATCAAATAAATCTTTGCCGCGACCTAGGATTGAACCCCGGCCGCCAGCACAGAAGTCTGACACCTTACCCTTAGACCACCAGGTCACCAGAAAGAATAACTCAAAATGTATTTGGGAGATTTGTTCGTTTTAGCTTAATTTTCGTGCAAACAGCTCAAAACTAAATAAAATCAAGTATTTTTTTTGTAGAGGTCCTCAGTGATGGCTCATATTAATTTTGTTGGAAGATTGATAGGTCGTACTGGTCCTGTGGCTTCGCCTCTAATTTCACCTTATTTAGCTCAATTGGTTGTGTGTGTGTGTGTGTGTGTAGCTCTCAAACAAAAGTGTATGAAGTGCTTGTTAATGACCTTCAATCATTTCAACAAAGAATGACGCAAGCGTACGAAGAAACAACAGTGACACAATGTCAGTCAGCCACTCGTTATCTCATTGATAGGTGTAATGCTTGTCTCTGATCTAGAGGCCGTCAATTTGAACAAAATAGATTAAATATTGTATTTAATAGCTACCTATTTTGTTTTTATTTAGATTTTTGATGTTTGCGTAAAAATAAAGCGAAAACTAACAAATATCCAAAATACATTTTAATTTAGTTTTTTTTTATTTACTACCCCTTCCAAATATTTAGCAGCTTCACCCGGGAACACCCAATATGCATTATGTGCATAATATATATTAGGTATACTTGATAATTTTTACTTGTAATTTTTCCACCTTCATTTCCAAACATTCATTTATTTCTAATTGATAAATTATTGTCATTGATAATTAATTTTAAATTAGTATCCTTGGATAAGCTTTATCACGTATTCCTACTCAAAATGTTTAAAAATAAGGTGGACCAATGGCTAAATAATAAGGTAAAAATAAACTACTTAGAGAAAATTTAATGACACAAATAGAGTAATATTTCGGCATTGTTACCTTTATCAAACACAAAGAATAAAGAAGATAGCATGAAATATTATTCTATTTGTGTTAAAATGTGTATCTGTCTGACAACTTCTACTATAGAAGACAAAAGAAAGGAAGAAGGTATCACATTTGTGCATTGGATTCTTCCCACATTTTTACTTTGTCCTTAGGTGGGCTTTTTCATCATATTTACTCTTAGCAGCTTATTTTTCTTCTTTCTTTAGTTTTATCAATTTCCTTTATTATAAAAAATATTCCTACTTAAATAAGAGAATCTGGTTTGATCCTAAGTAAAACGAGAAATAAAATTGTTAAAATTAGGGCTTCACATTTTGCAGTGATGAAATAATTTCTCGGAGATTGGACGTTTTACACTTAAAGTGTATTAAAATAATATGTTGTAAGTCATGTGCTGATAAGATCAGTTGACTCAGAAAGTTCACGTTCAATAACCACGATAAAAAAAAATAACATTCACCCACCAAAAAACCTTTATCGTTTATATAATACTATACATTAAATGAATAGGATTCCTTAAAAATGAAACAAAATCAGTAAACATAGGTCGAACTATTCATTTCACATAATTATTGTATTGAAAATTTAAAATATAAAACACTAGATTTTCCGGTAATTTATAGCCAAATTAGTATGGTTTTGAATACTAAAATTGTTACCATTATTTTATCATGCAATTTTTTTTTTAACATTTCAGAGGTAGATTAAAATATTTGTTTGAATAACATTAACAACGCCGCTAGATGATTTAGAATATTAAATAAGCCTCACAAAAGTATGACAATCAATGTATATTTCTTCTATTTCTATCTTACAATTAGAGTTTTAATAATTATTAATAACGCCGCGAGATGAATTTAAATACTATATGTGTTACAGTTAAGCTTAGCAGGAAGTATATATATTATCCTACGAGGGGTAGTCATTGTGTTTTAAAAGATATATATAACGCCGTGGGATATGTTTGAATACTATATGTGCTACAGTAATGGTTAGTAGGAAGCATATATCTTACATTTTAATACTATATATATATTAAGAATTAAATTAGCGGAATTAGAATATTTTCAATTCTAGGTGTTCTACATTTATATTTAGTGGGAATATTACCGCTTACATTTCAATTGATACTATTTATTTTTAATAAGACAAATAATTCCGGAAAATATTTATAAATACTATTTGCGTAGCGTCACCGTTAATAATAATAATAGTAATAATAATAATAATATGCAATTTAGAGACTAATATTTAAATAAATGGTACGGAACTCCACACAGACTTTCTCGCTGTGTTGTTTAAAAATGTAGATATTCACTCAAAACTCGTAATACATATGAAACGAAATATTATACACTAGAAACCCCAAACGTAAATTGCACTATAGTTATGTAAAACATTTTTTGAGTCCTGGTTTTAAATTTTATAGTTTTATTTCATAAGAATGCTCTCATTTGTATATTTGAAAAAATGATCGATTTTGGGTCCATAAGATTCAACACTTCATAATAAAATTTTGAATTCCGGTTAAAATTTTCGAAATTTTACTAAGCGTTGCACATTTTCATGTCATCTCATTGCTATTCAATTCATAATATATAAATTTTGAACAATAAAAAATGTAAATATTGACTATTGAGTCTAAAATGAAGAAGATAGATCAATGTTGTACAAATATTTCTCCTAAGAGGTTAAAAGAAACATAAACTTTTTGAAAGACTTGCTTATATTTAATTACTCTATTGCATTACATAATTAGTGTGTTAAAACTTAAGTAGTATCTCTTTATAACTAAAGCTCATAAAAATGTATCAATATATTTGCCGGTATCTCTATTTCAAATACATGTTTTTATTTTTAATACGGTGACCTGGTGGTCTAGTGGTAAGGTGTCAGACTTCTGTGCGGCCGGGGTTCAATCCTCGGTCCCGGCACAGATTTATCTGATTATCAAACCCTTCCTTCACCTCTGACAATACATCTTGTGAATGTGGGGAATGCCAGGCCTCCACCGTGGTTCGGATTCCACGTTAAACTGTAGGTCCTCCATTTCATCTCATAATCACCCTACCATTTCACATTAGCGTAAGTGCGTACAACCCGAACGGGTAGTAAGACGCCGTGTTAATAATAATAATAATAATACAATTTTACAATGATAAGTTATTTTGTATCTAAAATATTTGTGGAATTACAGAATCTTCCACTTCTGTAAATTACCTTAAAATTCATTTTCATAGGAAAATGGAAATAGCCATTTTATTTATAATCTTAATCAACGACTAGACACGAATTTTAATCAAAATCGTTAATAGCCGATTTGGAGAAGGTATGTTTTTTCTCTTTTCATTTTTAAAAATCTACTTTTAGTCTTAGGGTTAAACATACACACAGACACATTGTGTTGAAAAAAAGATTTTTTTTTAGGGTTCGGGGGGTAATGAGACGTCAACATCCATCAACATTTAGGGTTAGATTTTTCTTTACGGCCGCAATACTTTACCTTTAGCGTCCAAAAGTTAATATATATAACTATGTGAAGTTTAAAAGTTATTGGTTTTATAAAAATGTGTTTCAAATAAAAGATTTGTATTATAAATAGACCTACATATTTGCGATGATAAGTAATTTCATATCCCAAAGAGTTACTGAGACATGATAAATAATAATAATAATTTACGCATCAGACCGGAAACCTTAAAGTTATTTTGCCGAAATATTGAGAGTAGCAATTTTGTTTGGAATATTTATAGATGTTCATAAATGAAATTTAATCAAAATCTTTGGAACCCATTTTGAGAAAATCGACTTTTTCTCTTTTTCCCCTTCACCAAACTACCCTTAAATTTAGGGTTAGATATCTAAATACTAGATACCAAGTTTTTGCCCAATTTGTAAAATAGTTCAGGCTATATTCGAAGGTACAGAGAGACAGACAGGCGGAAATTCAAAAACAACTTTTTCGGATTTGGGGGGGTCATGATCCATCAAAACCTTGAGTTCGATTTTTTTTTGACAATAACAGTACTTTCTCTACCTGTAAGATAGCGAGAAAGTAAAAAGTAAAAACATATACTCCGATTTTCTTACGAAATTTACATTTGAAAATTTTCAAGAAAATACAAAAATATTTTTTCTGTCAACACTGATTAAGTTTTGAACACGTAAAAGAAGATCTAATAGTTTTTTTATAGTTGTTATATATGTCCATTTGTAATACTAATGGAATATGCAGTAGTTTTAGTTTGACTAGACACATTCCAGGAGCCAAAATGTCGTGCAGTATTAATTAAATTATTAATATAAAGATGTATAACTTTATTTATACTAGACGTGATTATATATATATATATATATATATATATATATATATACACACACACAAATATTATGGACGTGTAGAAGGCATAATAAGCGTGGATAAAACAACATTTTGGAAAGTGATGGGGGAGGCCAAAGTGGAAAGAGGAGTTGTAATAAAAGTGAAAATCATGTATGAGGATAACAGGAGCCGTGTTAAGACAGATAGTGGAAGAATGTAGTGGTTCCAAATTAAAAATTGGAGTGAACCAGGGGAGTGCTCTTTCACCATTACTATTTGTGATGGTAATGGAAATGGTCACTAACAAGGTGGCAGGAAAACTCGGGGAGGAAAGCATGGAAAGCCATGTTGTTTGCTGATGACTGGGTAGTACGGAGGAATTAGTAATGGAATGAGGAAGTGAAATAGTGTGGAATTAAGTTTATCATGGCAAAGTGGGAAGTGATGATAATGATAAGGGAGAGAATAAACCTTAGTAATGTTGGATGGAGCAGAGATGAGAAAAGTGCAGAACTTAAAATAACTTGGAACCGTAATTGAGGCGAAAGGTGGGAGTAGAGAGGATGTAGTGTAACGAGGACAGCAGGGAGAGTTTTTATATAGGTGTATAAGATACCTGCCATAGAGAAGTGAAGTGTCCTCAAAGTGTAAGTTAGTCTTGTACAGGGCGTACTTTGTACCCATTGTCACATATACAGCAGAAACATGGACATTGAATATAAGAGAAACTAGTAAAGTGAAGGCCATGGGAGTTCAGTTTGTAAGGAGTATGTTAGCTGCCTAGAAGAGAAACAAGATCAAAAATGAAAAGAGTGGGGGCACAGAGAGTACATGACATGAGATAGTATAGGGAACAAGACTGAGATGGTATGGGTATGTCATGAGAATGGGAAAAGAAGGAATACCAAAGAAAATGCTGGCAATGAAGTGTGTATGAAAATAACCGCAATGGATTCAAAGAAAGAGATGGAAGGAGCAGATTGCAGAAAGTGTTCAAGTGCGAGGAGAAGAATGGAAGAAACTAAAGGAGGAAGAATGGTGGAAGGAGGAAGATGGAGACATTTTACTAAACTCTCCCGGCCAGAGGCTAGAAACAGTTGATGATATATACACAATTATATTTACTAATCATATGTATTCTGATAGCTTGACTATAGCAATTTTGGTCGAAATCCATCAATTAGTTCAAGCGTTATTAAAGGGAATCACGCTAACAATCAACACTCAAATGGACATAGCGACGGTACAAATACATAAGGTTCTCTCCGTAGTAAAGAAAAATACTTGAAATAGTCCTCATTCAAATTCACAGAGGCTAATATTTCGTATTCGGTGCCGTCGATTTCTTGTGAAATATTATTAGTTTTTTTTTTCTTTTACAAAGTAATGTCTCTATACATAGGAAGCCGGCCGATATTGAACGGACAAATGTGTGAATGTGATATTCTAACGTCGGTAACAGGTGGCGTTCGAATTTCAAACGTGAAGATGTGTCTTTTTTCTATTCCAGGAACTTCCATCTACATAAGTAAATCGTATGGTATCGAGAGAAAGTATAAGAGTGGCATATGTTGGTGGATAAGTGCTGAATCTTTCGCTAAATTCATCGTAAATATAAATGATTTATAGTAAATAATGAAGATTCAAGCTGTTTTATCCATTAAAAAAATAGATCGTAATTTGAGTTGTGTAAGAATAACTATTTAATACATATTTTAATCAACAAAACACACATATTCGAAGTAATTGTTGATAAAACACTTTCCTGAGTGTGTTAATTTACTGACCATATAATAAATTATATATATATTTATATACTCAATTTTAATATCGGTTTTAAAATATATTTTTGAGAAATCAATCTGCAGAACACAAAGTTTTGACTATTTAAAATAATACACAAGCTTGTTTTTTTGAATACATTTAAAACGATCGCTAATCCTAGGTTCTCTTTGAAAAAAAAAAATTCTACAGCAACGTACGCCACTGTTTTACGAAGACTTATAAGCAGTTTCTTACTCCCCGTTCCCCCACCCTAAAATACGATGTAAGGATGAAAAGAGGGGTGTGGGGGTGAGGGGAGTAAGGAGTGGCTTGAAGTTGGCTTCTTTACCGAGAACATGCTAGGAAATTGGATTTCGGTGTGAAAGTATTTACACTAATACTTACACTTGTTACTACGTAGAGGGGCTATTTGATAATTTGACTGATAAATATTAGTTTGTTTAAATTTTTAGGACAAAAAAGCTAGGAATATTTGTCTATACCTAATTGTGTATGCCTCTCGGAATGTTTGTCTATGTATCTTATTTATTATAAATATTATATTTTGTGACAAAATCAAAACTATTATTTTTTTCATGTCAGTAATTTGGGTCAAGGGGCTAGGGAGACAATAAACGGTATTAGGGTACTAGCTTCGATGCTAGGGTTATAAAAAAACGTGTACATATTTCTGTAATATCTACCTAACAACAACAAAATTTAAAGCATCACCAGTCAAGAATGCTAACTCCTCTGTCATTGTTTAAGTTAGTTTTTAACTTAGATTATTTCACAGAAATGTAGGCCTATTAGGAAGATTATACTCAAACTTATTAAAAGAAAGACGTTACAATAATTCTTATAAATTATCTTTAAGTAATAATTTAGTTCTTAAGTTATATTTTTAAGTGTATCCAATTCTCAAATTCTTTTACCAGTTGGGCGTACTTAGTTGTTTTTTTTGCCTAAATGGTATGCTACTCTCTGTCCACGTAAATGAGGTCACCCTCCCTTTAAATCCAACATTCCTCATCTCTAACTCACTAGCTTATTTATTTCCTTACCCGCCTCGGTGGCGTAGTTGGATAACGCGCTAGTCGTGTTGAGCTTGACTGCAAAGGACGGGAAGATCGAGGTTCGAATCTCGGTCGGGTGAACTGGGGTGGTTTTTCCTAAAATGGTTTTCCACTCTCCCTCGATGTAAATGCGGGTTAACTTCCTCTAATTCAACCTTCCCAATTCCTAATCCATTAGAGTAATTAGTACTTAAAGCATATGACCCGAACGGGTAGTAAGACGTGGTGCTAAATATTATTATTAATCATTTCATACTCGTATGACCCAAACGAGTAGTGATACGAAGGGACCAAAAAAAAAATGCACAAGTCTGTGTTAGAAAAATTAGAGGGTATTTCCCCCCATTTGGCTTTTTCATTGCTAGATAATCCTTCACAACAACAGTGTGAGATTTCTCAAACAATATTTCTCACGCTAGGAAATTTGTCTGCTCTCAAAAAGAGATTAATGTTTCTAACCACTTTCTTTTTTTTGAGGGGTGGAATGGATGGGTGTAAAAAAAAAAAGGCAAAAGATATGGTTCTGGCCCACCCTCTCTGTTTCCGCCCTTACAATCAGCTAGCACGATGTATTACGTCATCAATAACATGGCAGTATCGAATTATTTGCGTTGAATTGAAATTCCAGATTTTCTGAGATTCAACCCGCTTAAAGGGGGATCTTTCAACCCTTATGAGGGAGTTTTAAGGCATAATTTAGATGGGATGTACCCACATTTCTGTGGAGGTAAAGGGAGAAATAATTTAGAAGAGACAATCCTCAGTATAACCAAACGGGATTTGAACCCAAACATCCCCATGACTGGTAGTACAGTTTATTGTAAGAGTGACGCCTAAGACTACTTGAGCATAAAATCGGGTGTGGTGCTAATTAAAAAAAAAGGTAAATAAAAAAATAATTCCTTGCGTGTTT